>JBBPBX010000262.1:0-141214 GCA_038048925.1 Garcialebias charrua
GTGTGTTCCAACTATAGAGGGATCACACTCTTAAGCCTCCCTGGTAAGGTCTATTCAGGGGTTCTGGAGAGGAGGGTCCGTCGGATAGTCGAACCTCGGATTCAGGAGGAGCAGTGTGGTTTTCGTCCTGGTCGTGGAACACTAGACCAGCTCTACACCCTCAACAGGGTCCTGGAGGGTGCGTGGGAGTTTGCCCAACCAGTTTACATGTGCTTTGTAGACTTGGAAAAGGCATTCGACCGCGTCCCTCGGGGGGTTCTGTGGCGGGTACTCCGGGAGTATGGGGTACCAGGCCCATTGATATGGGCTGTTAGGTCCCTGTACGACCGGTGTCAGAGCTTGGTCCGCATTGCCGGCAGTAAGTCAGGCTCGTTTCCGGTGAGAGTTGGACTCCGCCAAGGTTGCCCTTTGTCACCGATTCTGTTTATAACTTTTATGGACAGAATTTCTAGGCGCAGCCAAGGTGTTGAGAGGATCCGTTTTGGTGGCCTTAGAATCGCTTCTCTGTTTTTTGCAGATGATGTGGTCCTATTGGCTTCATCAGCTCGTGATCTACAGCTTTCACTGGAGCGGTTTGCAGCTGAATGCGATGCGGCCGGGATGAGGATCAGTTCCTCCAAATCCGAGGCCATGGTCTTGAGCCGGAAAAGGGTAGCGTGCCCTCTCCGGGTCGGGGAGGAGGTCCTGCCCCAAGTGGAGGAGTTTAAGTATCTCGGGATCTTGTTCACGAATGAGGGAAAACTGGAGCGTGAGATCGATAGGCGGATAGGTGCAGCGTCCGCAGTGAAGCGGGCGCTGTACCGGTCTGTCGTGGTGAAGAGAGAGCTGAGTCAAAAGGCAAAGCTCTCAATTTACCGATCGATCTACGTTCCCACCCTCATCTATGGTCATGAGCTTTGGGTTATGACCGAAAGAACAAGATCTCGGATACAAGCGGCTGAAATGAGTTTTCTCCGCAGGGTGGCTGGACTCTCCCTTAGAGATAGGGTGAGAAGCTCAGTCATCCGGGAGGGACTCGGAGTAGAGCCGCTGCTTCTCCACATCGAGAGGAGCCAGTTGAGGTGGCTCGGGCATCTGGTTAGGATGCCTCCTGGACGCCTCCCTGGTGAGGTGTTCCGGGCATGTCCCACCGGGAGGAGACCCAGAGGAAGACCCAGGACACGCTGGAGGGACTATGTTTCTCGGCTGGCCTGGGAACGCCTTGGGATTCCCCCAGAGGAGCTGCTCCAAGTGGCTGGGGAGAGGGAAGTCTGGGCCTCCCTACTTAGGCTGCTACCCCCGCGACCCGACCCCGGATAAGCGGAAGAAAATGGATGGATGGATGGATGGATGTCAAAGGAAAGACACTTTACTGCATTGTTTTTTTACAGCATTAAGTGATCATGAATTACCTTGATTATTCAGCTGGACTTCTATGAAAGTTGTCTTCGGTCTTGTTACTGGTCTTTAATGATGCATGTTTAAAGTCTGCATCTGAAAAAAACATCAAATATGTTTCATTCATTCATTCAACCTTTATTTATACAGGCTAGCCTCGTTGAGTCACGGGGACTCATTTACAAGAGGGACCTGTCTCACTCACACCAAACAACCATCCACTCTCACACTCACACCTAGGGTCAATTTAGAGTCACCAATCAGCCTAACAAGCATGTTTTTTGGTCTGTGGGAGGAAACCGGAGTACCCGGAGGAAACCCACGCATGCACGGGGAGAACATGCAAACTCCACCCAGAAAGGCCCCGGACCGGGATTTGAACCGGCAACCTTCTCGCTGAGAGGCAGCAGCTCTACCAGTTGTGCCACCGTGCTGCCCTGCTCTACCAGTTGTGCCACCGTGCTGCCCATGTTAGTGTAGGAGGAAATAAATTCACTTTACTGCACTGTGTTTTTACAGCATTAAGTGATCATGAATTACCTTGATTATTCAGCTGGACTTCTATGAAAGTTGTCTTCGGTCTTGTTACTGGTCTTTAATAATGCATGTTTAAAGACTGCATCTGAAAAAATATATATATATATGTTAGTGTAGGAGGAAATAAACTCACTTTGTAGCACAGTTTTTACAGCATTAGGTGATTACCTTGATTATTCAGCTGGACTTCTATTTATAAGTTGTCTTCTACCTTGTTTTACTGAAGAAAAAAATCACATGACAGCACAAAAGTAAATATGAGGTATAGAGTAATGTAATTTACTGATTTGCAAAGTACTACCTTTACTCTTTATATTGCTTTGTTCTAGGCTCCCTATTTCTGTCTCCTCTTTTATTCCTCTCTTTCCCTGGACGGTTGGCATATTCTTCTCTTCTTTGTCCCTTTTTTCCTCTTCTTTTCTTTTGTTCCTGTAATGCTTGTGTAACCCAGGTTAACATAACCATACTAATTGTAAGCCTTTTTCTAAAAATAGCTATAAAGTAGATTAATAGGAAATAAATAAATAGAATACATAGATACATAGAAAACAGGTCTTAAAATTGTAAAAATATATAAAAAGTAATAATTAGACATAAGTGCGATATTCCATCATGTTATATTTTATTTGGTTTAACATCTGTACAAAACAGTTTATTTTGTCAACAGCTATTTAGTCAGTAACTGCACTTCTCTTCTTTATATTCCCTTTCAGATCTCTTTTTGGAGATAATACATTTATTTATTCAGCTCTAACAATACTCTCATTTTTGAGCTGGCTGGCTGGCACTGTTGATCACTTGCTGAACTTCACCCTGCGGACTTTGGCCTCTGCAAACTTTTGTATTAGTCCATCCATGTCCATTGTTTTTCTGACCTCATGTTCGATGGCAATCACAGCAAGGGAAGACAGTCTGTCCTGTAGCATGGTGGACCGCAGGTATGTTTTTAGCCATTTCAGTGCTGAAAAACTTCTTTCCCCTGAAGCTACAGTCACAGGAAGGGTGAGTAGCAGTCTTAGAGCTATGCTTAAATTTGGATACAAGTCAAGCACTTTCTGTTTGTATATATAATCTAACATCTGAAACGGTGATGAGATTTGTGGGGGGAAAGATCTGACAGCTCCCATTACTTCCATTTTCAGGTCCTCTGCATCAACATCTCCCATAGCATCCTCCAGTCTTTGGCAGCATTCACCCAGTTTCCCTTCCTGAACTGTGTTTCTTAATGACTCAGTGGAGTACGGTAAATGAATCCATATAAGTCATGGAAGCCTTGTAGATGTGAAAATCTCTCCCTTAATGTGACTATGGCTGTGTCAACTAAGTGGAGAAAAAAGTCTCTTCTGAAGCGCTCCTCTGGAGTTGAAAGTGTTTCCTCTCTCCCTTCATAGTCAAACTGCCTCTTTGCCTTTTTCTGTCGCTCCTCAGGCCAGCCCATCTCTACCACAAGAGTCTCTGCAATCTCCTTAGCATCCGTTTTTGCAGCATTAAATCCATTGTCTCTGAAATCTTCAAGATATTTTGAAACAGACAATATCTCTCTTCTCACTGTTTCAATGGATACATTGGGGCTCTGCAAGATCTTACTGACTCTGTTTATGTGATACAACACATTATACCAAACAATGGTACTCACCAAGAAAGGCATTTTTGTCATCTCCTTACAGAGGCTAGCAGCACTTGACACACACTCTGCATCTTTTTTCTCCTGTGCATACTCTTTCAAAGCAGTTAGAGCATTCACAATGTCTGGGAGCTGATAACGCACTGCTTTCACTGCCTCCACCCGACACTCCCATCTTGTTGTGGACAAAGCCTTGATAGATAATCCTTGCACATGCTGCTGGAGAATTGTCCACCGATGAACAGACCCACTGAACAAAGCGTACAGCCTTTGCAATAATCCAAAGAAGTTGAGGGATATCACAGAAGATTTGGCAGCATCACCAACTACTAAGTTTAGGGCGTGGCTCCCACATGGCACACAAAGGGCTTTGTTATTAACTTCGAGGACTCTCTTCTGAACACCCTGGTGTTTCCCTTGCATATTGCTTCCATTATCATAGGATTGTCCACGAAGGTCAGAGATGTCCAAGTGTAGTTTGTTGAGGTGTCCTAGAAAAAGGTCTAGAAGACCTTTCCCAGTAGTGTCCTCAGCCACAAGAAACCCCACAAAATGTTCATGGATTGTAACTCCCTTTGTGAGCTCACAGTTAACAATGCGCAACACTACTGAAAGCTGTTCAACATGGCTAACATCCGGTGTGCAGTCCATGATAACTGCATAGTATTTTGCCTTTTTTACTCGCTCTACAATGACATCAGTGATACCCTGTGCTATAACCCCTATTAGCTCATTTTGGATGGTCTTACTCAGGTATGTATCAGAGATTTCTTTATCCTGTATTCTCCTCAGATGCTCCTTCATAAACTGGTCAAACTTGGCAAGCAATTCTACAAGGCCCCAAAAATTGCCATTGCCGTGTTCGTACAACTTTTCTCTGTGTCCTCTAAAAGCGATATTTCGTTCTGCAAGGTGAGTTACAATAGCAACTAATCTTTTTAAAACGGCCTTCCATCTTGTAACTTCTGCTTTTATTAGATATTGGCTTGTCTGATCAATGGCTGCGTTTGTTTGAAGTCCGTCATTCAGTGTGTGCCATTTTTTCATGTTGGTGATGTGTTCATCAGACTTCTCATGCTGCTTAAGATGTGCATGGATATTTTTCTAGTCACTAGAACCACTGGAACTTAGTTGAGTTTTTCTATTTCCAAAGAGTCTACAACAAAAACATACAGCTGAGTTGTGTGCTCTACTGTAGACTAGCCAGGATCGTTCAATTGTTTCTCCATTTTTCATTACCATGTGGTAATGCTGTGATGTAAATCTGCGTCCATCTGGATTTCTAGGGAAGTCAATATCCAGCTGAACAGGGCCTTTTTGGACAATAGAGCATCGTTCTTTGTCATTCAATGCTTTCGGCCATAGTGCTGGATCCTCTGCCAAAACATCACCACCAGAGAATGAAGGGACTTCTTCACTCACAGCAGGCTAAAAGGAAAAAGAAGACATTATTACATTTAATACATGTGAAGAAGGCTCTCATTTATCAAAGTTTCCATAATTAAGACTGAAAGTTTTGACTTCTTTTTAAACATCAAGACTTACACAGACTTTAAACTAAATGACTCAAATAATGTCACTTTTCATTTATATAAATTATTACATTTTAGATAACAATTTAATTTAGTAATTCTAGCCTTTTCATTCTGTTGTTTTAAACTAACAGTGGCATTTCTGTCCAAAGCAAACCAGTCATTATTAAAAAACAGCATGTTTTTTTGCATTACGGTACTCTGAAAGCTATAAGTTGTGCTTTGTAATGTAATTAATGTAAGTAAGTAAGTAAATATTATTTATATAGCACTTTTCATAGATAAAATCACAAAGTGCTGTACAAAATACAAAATAAAAGATTAAAATAGACAAAAGAAATATGGTAATAACAGCTGTTTAATCAAAACAATCAATGGAGTAATAAGAATGGCGGGAATATGGACCAAATAACAAAACAAATATAGTCTGATGAAGTTTTAACGGTCAAATATTTTGTAAAATGGTTGAGAAAATAATCAATATATAACTGTGGAATATTTTAGATCTATTCTATTCAATGTAAAGTCCGAATAATTTAATAATACTGTATACTAAGCAAGCAGGGTAGAGAGCTAAAAAGTAGGTAAAATATAAAATCCCCTCTCTCCTTTTTAAGTCAGAAGATTTAGGTCGAATATCTTTTAATAATAATAATAATTTGTCACATTTGTCATCTGGCAGAAAACATGAAAATAGTGGTTGTCTCAGCTGATTACTGTTAGGATTTCTTTTACCCAACCTACAAAATAATTTCTAAAACTCAAACCTCATATTGTGAATCCTCGTCTTCATCTTCGTCTTGAGTCACTGCCTCGGCGCCATTAACTTCTTCCTGGATTCATTTATATCAATTATTACATTTTAGATAACAATTTAATTTATTAATCCTAGCCTTTTCATTCTGTTGTTTTAAACTAACAGTGGCATTTCTGTCCAAAGCAAACCAGTCATTATTAAAAAACAGCATGTTTTTTTGCATTACGGTACTCTGAAAGCTATAAGTTGTGCTTTGTAATGTAATTAATGTAAGTAAGTAAGTAAATTTTATTTATATAGCACTTTTCATAGATAAAATCACAAAGTGCTGTACAAAATACAAAATAGAAGATTAAAATAGACAAAAGAAATACGGTAATAACAGCTGTTTAAACAATCAATGCAGTAATAAGAATGGCGGGAATATGGACCAAATAACAAAACAATGATAGTCTGATGAAGTTTTAACGGTCAAATATTTTGTAAAATGGTTGAGAAAATAATCAATATATAACTGTGGAATATTTTAGATCTATTCTATTCAATGTAAAGTCCGAATAATTTAATAATACTGTATACTAAGCTAAGCAAGCAGGGTAGAGAGCTAAAAAGTAGGTAAAATATAAAATCCCCTCTCTCCTTTTTAAGTCAGAAGATTTAAGTCGAATATCTTTTAATATTTTGATACAGAAAGAAAACATGAAAATAGTGGTTGTCTCAGCTGATTACTGTTAGGATTTCTTTTACCCAACCTACAAAATAATTTCTAAAACTCAAACCTCATATTGTGAATCCTCGTCTTTATCTTTGTCTTGAGTCACTGCCTCGGCGCCATTAACTTCTTCCTGGATGATCCTGATGTCCGGTTCCGCCACACTTTCAATGGGCCGCCCGTCATTAGCAGTTTTAGAATTAGACCCATGAAAAAAGTTTGTCAATTTCGGCAGTGAAGAAACATACGGAAGGGCATTGCATTCAACCATGAAAATATTTTTTTGGAGCTTATGTAGTAAAAACGTGATAATTATGTAGTAAAAACGTGATAATTATGTAGTAAAAACGTGATACTAAGTAGTAATAACGTGATACTATGTAGTAAAAACGTGATACTATGTAGTAAAAACGTGATAATTATGTAGTAAAAACGTGATACTAAGTAGTAAAAACGTGATACTATGTAGTGAAAACGTGATACTATGTAGTAAAAACGTGATAATTATGTAGTGAAAACGTGATACTTATGTAGTTAAAATGCGATACTAATTCAGGAGGAGCGTTTCCTTTAAATAGAGTAGACCTGCAGACTTCCACATATGTCAGATGGGACAATGGTTAAGACCGTTGCCTTTCATGCAGATGACGCAGGTTCGAGTCCAACCTGGTCTGACTGATTTTTTTTTTTTCTTCTTTGGATTATTTATATAATAATATTTATGCTGAAAATACTTTGCTTATCAGCGTGATTGGGGTGTAATGTGGTTAAGTGACGTCTTAATTTATTAGGCTTCATGCTGTCCGCTGCTAATATTTTAAGACATAACAGACACACCGGTCTTTCCTCATCTCCCACCTTCGTCACAGTGAAGCCAAGGCTAAATACGCTTTCTTATTATCTTCGTCTGTCTTCGCCTTTCTTTTCATCCCTGTTAAATATTTCTCCATGCTGTATCTTCACTGCACTTTCTAAAACTTCTCATGCGCTGCTGTGGCTTCTTACTCTGTGAAAAAACTATTCTGTGCGCTCAGTCTGACAATAACAGCGCCACTGCCCCTACTGGCGCGGATGTGTAATTACACTTACCATTT
This sequence comes from Garcialebias charrua, assembly GCA_038048925.1. Classification (NCBI taxonomy): domain Eukaryota; kingdom Metazoa; phylum Chordata; class Actinopteri; order Cyprinodontiformes; family Rivulidae; genus Garcialebias; species Garcialebias charrua. Next base: position 7,634 of record JBBPBX010000262.1, read on the forward strand.
CATACAGTTCAATACAGTATTACAAACCTATCAAAAGTAATGGCAAAAGACTGAAAATAGTTTATATTTTTACAATAAATGCATGTACAAATAAGCTAACAGGGAGTGCCTGTATGTTGTTGTTTTTTTAATTTCGTTTTACGCAAGTTGAAGCAGTTGAAAGACTTCAGCTTTAGGGCTTAAAATTTGTTTACAGAACTCCTTTGTTTTTTTTTTTTTTTTTGTTTTTTTGGATGTGGGGCCCACATCCGATTGGCGGGCAGGAACATCTTGTGAAGGTCTCCCAAGAAGCAGTCTACACTTGTAAACATGTAGGTCAACTAAGGGTAATCATTGCTGTGAATAATCACGAAGTTGCTGCTGATCTGTTCATGTTGCTGTGTTTGTTCGTGCTCACCTGCTAGCTCATACAAACTCATGATTGTACTGCTATTCATGTGATACGGATTTGATACCTGGACTATTGAGAATGAACTTTCTGGTCTTGAACCACTTTGGACATGTCTGCCTGCCTGGGAGGAGTCGACGAGGGACAAGCCCCCAGAAACCATCTTGGCTACAGCAAACTGGTTGGTCCACTTAAGTTGTTTACTTGGTGGGGTAGCTTCAGTTTGCTTTGGACTGCTCTGACTGACGAAGCCCTCTGGAGTGAGGGTGAAACGTTTCTACTAAAAAGAAATTGTCCAGATGAACTGATTGAGAATGAGCGGATTTGATACCTGGACTATTGAGAATGAACTTTCTGGTCTTGAACCACTTTGGACATGTCTGCCTGCCTGGGAGGAGTCGACGAGGGACAAGCCCCCAGAAACCATCTTGGCTACAGCAAACTGGTTGGTCCACTTAAGTTGTTTACTTGGTGGGGTAGCTTCAGTTTGCTTTGGACTGCTCTGACTGACGAAGCCCTCTGGAGTGAGGGTGAAACGTTTCTACTAAAAAGAAATTGTCCAGATGAACTGATTGAGAATGAGCGGATTTGATACCTGGACTATTGAGAATGAACTTTCTGGTCTTGAACCACTTTGGACATGTCTGCCTGCCTGGGAGGAGTCGACGAGGGACAAGCCCCCAGAAACCATCTTGGCTACAGCAAACTGGTTGGTCCACTTAAGTTGTTTACTTGGTGGGGTAGCTTCAGTTTGCTTTGGACTGCTCTGACTGACGAAGCCCTCTGGAGTGAGGGTGAAACGTTTCTACTAAAAAGAAATTGTCCAGATGAACTGATTGAGAATGAGCGGATTTGATACCTGGACTATTGAGAATGAACTTTCTGGTCTTGAACCACTTTGGACATGTCTGCCTGCCTGGGAGGAGTCGACGAGGGACAAGCCCCCAGAAACCATCTTGGCTACAGCAAACTGGTTGGTCCACTTAAGTTGTTTACTTGGTGGGGTAGCTTCAGTTTGCTTTGGACTGCTCTGACTGACGAAGCCCTCTGGAGTGAGGGTGAAACGTTTCTACTAAAAAGAAATTGTCCAGATGAACTGATTGAGAATGAGCGGATTTGATACCTGGACTATTGAGAATGAACTTTCTGGTCTTGTGTATTATTAATAACTCCAACAGGTTTATGTGGTGAGACGTGCCCACGTCCCGCCCACTGTCTGAGACTGACATGTCCCCCCCCAACCGGGAAGAGACGCATCGGTAAAGACCGCCTTCCATGACGGGACTTTGCCCAGGGAAACCCCCTCTGTCAGAGTCCTGGGATACCCCCACAACACCAGGTCCGTCCTCACAGACAGGGGACCGTGAGCTTGCGCCTTTTGTGGTGTACAGTGTCTATTCTCTGACGAATAAACCACCTGTGTTCAATAAACGTAGTTTTACCACTGTGTGGCCAGCGGCCCTCATTCCTAACATCCGCATAATTGTGATCGCCGACACCGAAGTGTGTGGCCGGACGGACGCGGTGGAGGAGTGACGTCAGCGAATCTGTTCTCTGGTTCGAGAGAACGGCTGTCATTGTTAATAAGCATAAGTTGACACCCAGAAAAAGTATCTGTTGAGCTGGTGAAATAGAGTTTTTCTCCAATTTATAGCGGAGCCCCAAACAGGTCAGATGACTCACCAGAATCTCCGTCTGTGTTGCTGCCTTGAATGAATGAATGCCTCCATCTTGGATTCAGACAGTAGCAACAGATCGTCGATTTAATACATGACTCGGAAGCCCCTTGAACGCAGCGTTTGTAACGCTGCTTCGATGACCTTCGTAAGTCAGCGACGCAAGCGCATACCCGTATGGTAGGCGATTGAACTCGTAACAGGTTCCCTGAAAGGTAAACCTGAGGAACTTCCTGTGTTTTGGGACGATAATCGTCTCCGAGATCGATTAGTACCATCCAGTCCCCTGACGTCACGTTTCCGAGAACACGCTTCAATGTTAAAACATGAAAAGGACGTTTCATAATTTAGTCGTTGAAAATAGACAAGGGTAAAATCGGTCTGAGATCCCTTGATTTCTTGGAAACTAGGAGATATTATGGATAAAACCCGTTCATTTTGTCGTCCGAAGGAACCCCGGAAATGACGTAATTCGTCGAAAGTTCCTGTAGTTCCAATCTCAGCGCCGTCCCCTGTGCGGGGGACGAGAGCTTCGTCTCCAAAACTCCGTTGAACCTGGACGGTGTCATTACAAACTGCAGAGTGTAAGCGTCGCGAACCAGACGCCGCAACCATTTGTTCAGAGAGCAAGTTTGCAGCCAAACCGCTCTGTGATCTGTCAAGGGGGCAGCCATCTTGTTCTGCTGCCTGGGTAGACATAATTTGGCCTCTATTGCCGCCAAGTGGACAGAGTCCACGGTGGCCCAAGGGAGGCTGGTCTGAAAAGAGACGTTTACTGCATGTCACCTCACGGGTGCAGCACTGACACACGTTTGAATCATGTGAGCATGAGAGACGTCTTTTCTGAGACGGTTCATAGACATTACCTGTGGCTTGACTCGATGTTGAAGAGACAGAAATGTCCTGGCTGGAACAATGTGTCCAGGCCAGGCTTATGAAAGTTAACTGTGTTAACAAGTGCAGATGTTTGTCTGACATGACTGTGCAGTGCATCGCTGTGTGCCTGCAGGCAGTCACGTACACATGCCCCCGTCTTCGCGTGGGGAGGCGGGGCTGGAGTGGTTACGGGGGAACATCGAAACCAGTCTTAGCTCTGCTTTGTGTGAAAGAATTTGTTTTGTTTGTACTGCACGAACATGGAGATGCGTGCAGCCGCACACGGACCTCGGAAGAGGCAACCAGCATGTCTGAATAACACACATTGTTTTCAAAGACAGAATCTTTATTGTCAGAGAACAAAAAAACTGCTGAACTCATCCCCTCCACTCCGTCACTTTGTAAAACATGTCTCTTTTAGCACTGTGGTGCTGGCTGGCCCATGGGGTCTGCTGGCGACCCCTTCCTCTGGAGCTCCCGTCCCGCTGGTAATAGTGAGCCGGGTGTCCTCTGGACGGAGCTGGGGGCACAGCGAAGGTCTGTGACGAGGATGAAAGTCTCTGCACGCTGCGGTTTTTTCTCACCTGCTGGAGCGCGTCCGTGGATGAGCGCAGCTGCTTGAACACGGTCTGGTAGTGCTCACTGAACAGACCCTGTTGAGACCGGACCCTGACTTTAAAACTTCCTCCGTGACTGAGGGAGACAGTTTGAGCAGACTTGTTGGAGCAGCGTGGCCCACGCTGTGATCTGAGCAGAGCAGGTCGCAGTGCCCCGCACAGGTTGGTGATCGCTTCGAGAGCTGCTCCAGCCTTCTCGTGCGTTCGCTCCCGCCCGACTCCGAGCGCCAGGTGCGCAATGTTATTTACCGCGCACCTACCTGAGAAGCACACCTGTGGATGCGTTCCTGCATCTTTTGTGGCGAACTGGCCTGCAGGTGCGGGCGGTGTGACGGGCTTCCCCACATGTTTTGTGGCTTTCAGTCCAAAAACCCGCGGACGAGCTCTGCTCCACTCTCTGCCTGCAGCAGGGAGAGGATGTCCGGGACACACGGCCAGGGCATTTGCGCCTGGTTCACCAGCATCGTAGTGGAAGGTCCAGCCAGGAGCGGCGTTGAAGACGCCTGTGTGGTGCCTTCAGGGACCGTCATGGTGCACATCCGCTGCCCACCTGATGGATGTCGGGCAGCGCGTTGGCCATGTTGATGTGAGGACCCTGCTCGACTGTGTCGGGCTCCGGCTGTCCCTCACCTGCAGCAGACGGTGCCCTGCTGCTGCATGACCCCTCCGTGTCAAAGCTTGCGGGTCACTGGGTCCAGATCTGCTGGTGGGCAGGCTGGTACCTGCACGTTGGTCGTGGGGGCCATGCCCACCACGGCTTCTCCCTCGGTGGGGGGTAGGATCGGTTCCACGCACTTCAGAGAAGTGGGGCAACACGACGGCTAGCACCTTCCAGCTGGGGAATGAAGGGTGAGACCGGACCTGAACCCCCAGCGGGGGACAGGTCGGCCTCGCTAGCTACCCCCATGGACGTGTAACCCCCCTTCTCCTTGAACCACAGGGAGGGGGGGAAGCGACCACCATCGGCTGAGCCTCCGCTGCCATTCGGCCAACGAGGTTGAACCGGCGCTCCTTGTAGTCCTCAGACAGGAGCTGGCAGGCGAGACACTCTGGGTGCTGGACCACTGCCTGCTGTGCATGTTCGGGTCCAAGGCACATCTCGCAGGCAAGATGCTTGACGGCCTGCAGCATGAAGCCGGGTTTGCATCCTGTGCATTTCCTAAGGATCTTCTGGAATCCATCGTAGAAAGAAATCTTCTGAATCATATGGCGTGAAAATTTTTAGGGGAGCCGATTCTCGGTCAGCAACAGAATATATAGCAGACCGAGGCGGGGCCCACGGCAGGTGGGCGTGGACTAGAAGTCTTCAGTGATTGGCACGAAGCGCAGGGGTAAACCCACTAGGGCATGGCTTAAAGGGCGACAGCCTGCATGAAATATAACTGAATTTTCGTGCCCTTTGAACGCAGCAACTGTAACGCCGCCCCGATAACTTTTGTGAAGGTCCAGAGAGCGAGACCGTACCCGGCGTCATACAGTTGTACTGGTAGCAAAACCCCTTGAAAGCAAACCTACGGAATTTCCTGTTTTTGTTTATGATTGGAATGTGGAAAATGCGTCTCTGAGGTAGATTGAAACGAACCCATCCCCCGTGTCATGTATTCGAGAACACGTTTTATTGTCAGCATATGGAAAGGATGACTCATGATGTGTTTGTTGAAAATCGACAAATCCAGAATCGGCCTGAGTCCGCCTGATTTCTTTGGAACCAGGAAGTACTTTGAATAGAAGCCGGTCTTCTCGCTAGAGGGAACCCCGGAAATCACGTGTTTTGCCATAAGCTCCTGCAGTTCTGCCTGCAGGATCAAGTCCTGCTCCGTGGATGTGAGTTTTGGTTCCAGCACGCCATTGAACTTTGGCGGTGCTCCTAAAAATTGTAGGGTGTAACCCTTGCGAATCAGTCGACTTAACCATCCGTTCAGTGAGCAGGTCTCGAGCCAAGCAACACTGTGATCTGACAATGGTGTAGCTTAAGTTCTCTACCTCACAAGTGGAAATAGTCTGGCCTCTACCACTGCTAAGCGGACAGTGTCCGCATTGACCCATGGGAGGCCCTTCTGTAAGGGGGCGTTTAACGCACATCACGTCACGACCCTTGCACTGATCCGTTTGACTTGTGCAGGTCTGACAAACGTCACTTTCGTGACAGATCAGTGACTCTACCTGGTTCTGTCTGGCTTGTGGGAGGAAGAGACGAAAAAGTCCTGGCTGAAAACTACTGTTTTCAGACCAGGCTCATGTGTTTTAACTGAGTTTGAGCGAGCAGGAACAACAATCTGTCTGATTCGTATGCATGGTTCGCCGCTCTGTGTCTGATGACGGCGGTGCGAGCGGGCCCCCACCATCGTGTGGGGAGACGGGGCTGGAGGGTTTACAGAAGGTCTCTGCCTGCCCCTGCAACCCGACTCTCTGTTTGAACACAATGGAAAGATACACTTTTCTGTTTAACTCTGACAGATAACCTTGTGTCAATTTCTTACCCGTGTTAGATGTGTTACCGTAACCCGGGACGGGGGTTCGGCATGTTTGAATAACAAACACTGTGTTGTGGAGAGTTAGGACTGTATATTTATGAGGAGATTAGCTGGAGCACTTCACCCACACAGACACTCCGATCAGAGAGCGAGTCCGGACATAGCAAGATAGTGTTTTCTTGGAGTTTAATTAATTATCCAGTTCGTTTACAGCATGAAGTTTCCCTTTTTGAGCTGTCTATTCTTCATAACTGATAGTAACTTGTATTAACTGTCCCTTTTTCTGTCTGTCTGGTATCTGAAATAAAAGAAAACGGCTAAAATAAGAACAGGCTAACATGTAGCTTAGCATACCCTTAATATTACAATAAGACAGGACCTTAAACATGAAATAAACATTTCTTGGGCTGTCTCATATTTGCGCCAAAAATCGCCACCCCATTTACATATGAAAAGAAGAAATTGGCGCTCATTAACGGTGCATTAAACTCACCTTTGTCACAAACGCAGATAGGTATCAACAATAGAAAACACCAACGGCTATAAAAACCAACAGCTTTCTCAGCTCTATTTATCCCCAAGGACCCCTTAGCTGTCTAACAAGATGCCTGATGTAAAAAATATGAATTAGCTGTCTAACATAAAATTCGAATTAGCTGTCTAACAAGATGCCTGAACAAAACAATGCAGAAATACTAGAGAATTTATAACAAACTGTTTTTCACGACAGTTTCTTTATTTTGTTCAAAACACGTACTGGTAGTGCTGAACAATAATTCAATAACGATAAATATCGCGATATACTTTTATTCAATAACGATGATATGAAGTTTAAGCATATTTTCGATTGAATGGTGACTGAACAAAGTTTCACAAGCGAAGAGAGAGAGACAACATCACTGATGAGAGGAAAGACTAATTCGTTGGTGTGGACGTAGTTCGGTTTTGTTAAACTGCAGGTTTCTTCTGCAGCGAGTCCTACTCGGTTTCTTTATTTTTCAAAACGTGACGGAGTCGTTCTAACTAGCTGTGGAAACATCTAACTTGTTTAATCTGAAGAGTTTCCACTCGATAGAATATGATGAGAGTCAGAAGATGAAGAACAATAAAGTTTGAGCCAATGTTTCCCTGAAACTATGACATAAACAAACAGCTCCAGTGCTGCATGTTTTTTTATTGAAAATAAAACAGATTCATCAGAATAAAAAGAAAGAAAAACACTGAATGAAAAGGTGCAGAAAGACGAAAATAGTGTTATAATATCTGCCCCTTGTTTAGAAATTATGCAAAATAACTACAAACAAACAACAACCTTCTGTAATAATAACTTCTGATCTGGTAGGGGTTGAACGAGTACATAATTTTTAACCTCGACATTAACATAAAAAAACTCGAACGACGCTCGAGTAGCCGATGACGTCACAGTGTCTTACGATGCAAAATAAATAAATAAATATAAATTCCTAAAAACATCTTTACAAAAAGAAAAAAAAGACCAACAAAGCATTGGGAGCATTTATTATGCTCCTATCATTTATCATACTGCACATAAGTCACAGGAAAAACAAAACTATTAGTTATATTAATAATATTAAAAGTGAAAGTATAAGGCGATGAAAACCGAAACTTAAAAAACAAATGGGGCCACAGCCACACCGTACCACCGCCTGCAGCTGTGCAATTTAGGTTTACTTTTAGAGATTGTGTTTATAGGTTTTTGGTAGCTCTAGAGAGATGAATATTTGTTTTTTTGTTTGTGAAACGAGAGAGATGAAGCCGTTTCGACCGTGTTATATATGGGACCTGCAATGCAACACTGCCCTCTGCTGTCACAACAATCTACTACGGTGTTCAAAGCAAAGAACGTCAACAGGATGTTTCAATGAGTGGCGCAATTTATAAAATTATAAACTGTTTTACCTTTTTGACAAGACTGGACCAGCTTCATAGATCCGTGCGCACAAAGGAATCCATTTTGTAGCGTCTACTAAAAGCTAAAAGCTACCCCGCGCTCTGTTTTTATCACGTGATGACGTCACTACGGGTAGTCGAGGTGGACAAAAAAGCCTCGATAGAAGTCAAAGCACTCGATCTGTCGAAAACTCGGTTATTCTGTTAATGCACTATGATCTGGGTGCTGCACTGCTGGGATTGTTGCAGGCTGCTGAAACCGTGAGTTCTGTTCTAATAACTGCTTATCTGGGTGCTGCACTGCTGGGCCACAGCCACCATCGTTAGGCCTGTGAGCCTCGTGGAAGGGCCACGTGGTTCAGCGAACAAACCGAAGACCTGCTACCACTAGATCACAAACTCTGTAAATATGATAAATAGAGGACAAAAGTCACCAGACTCTGTAAATATAAGAAATAGAGGACAAAAGTCACCAGACTCGGAGGGAAACAACTCAGTAGATATGCAAGACTTTAAAGAATCACTCAACTTTATGAGTGAACAAATAGAAAATTTAACAAAAAAAATTGATTCCCAGGCCGTTCTGGTTAAAGAAATAAGAGAACTGAAAGAACTGATAATTAGCAAAGACAATAAAATTGCTGAACTAGAACGAAAAATAGAAGATTTAGAACAATACACAAAGCAAGACAACGTGGGGATCTCAGGACTTGATGTTAGTAAGTGTCGGACACATAAAAGAGCTCCTAATAACAGTGACTCAAATGAGTATGAATCTCAGGAAGAACAAGAGACTCTGGAGGAATGTGTAATTACTTTCTTACGGGACAGGAGAATTGACATAAACTATGAGGACATTTCGTTCTGTCACACCCTGCCCAGTAATTCAACAAGATTCAAACCGTCAGTAGTCGTCAAGTTCATTGGCAGGAATACAAAAAACTGTTATGCAGGAAAAAAAGAAATCTGCAGGGATCAAAAGTTTACATAGATGAACATCTAACAAAAAAAAGGAAAAATTGCAAAGGAAGCAAGATTGTTTAAAAAAATAGCATCAACATGGACAAGAAATGGATACATCTTTATCAAAACAAAGGAAGGGTCTCAGCCTAAAATGATAAAAGAGCTGACGGATCTGGATGAACACAGGAGATGAAAAATTACAAATCAATGAAACAACTCACACTCAAAATGGATAAAATATACAGTGAAATGAACAAATACATTAGAACATGACAACATACGAAGACTCAGAACCTAAAATATATAATGTTGAAAATGTGATTGATGCAAATTTTTTCCTGTAATAAAAGATAGCGAATATTATAATGAAGAGCAGTTTAATGACATCAATATATCAAATGGAGTTCTCTCTATTATTCACTTTAATAGCAGAAGTATAAATGCAAACATATCCAAAATAACAGATTACTTAAAACAGTTAAATAGAACTTTTACGATAATAGCGCTGTCAGAGACATGGCTCAATGATGATAACACAAGTAATATTCACATCGAGGGGTATGAATTATATCATATGAACAGAAATAATAAAAGAGGTGGTGGAGTCGCTCTATTTGTCAATAATGAAATAAAATGTAAATTAAATAGTGAAATGTCAATAATAGTTGATAATATTATGGAAATGATAACAATAGAAATAATAAACAAAAACGATAAAAACATAATAATAAGTTGTGTATATAGATCACCAGGAGCAAATATAGAAATATTCACGGATAAAATCTTGGAGCTAATGGAGAAGAGTTTTAATAAAAATGTTTTTTTGTGTGGAGACTTTAACATTGATATGGGAAATAAAACAGATTCAAATAACATAAGCACATTTATAAACTCAATGTACAGTTTAAATATGTATCCATTGATATCAAAGCCAACAAGAATTACAACTCATAGTGCCACAATAATTGATAATATTTTCACAAATATAACAAATGGGGACGTGATAGGTGGTATCTTAACGACCGACTTAAGTGATCATTTACCAGTTTTCACAATCTATAAAAATGATCAAAGCATCACAAAAGCAGTCACAATGAAGAAAAAGATCATAAACACGTCAAAAAAAGTTTTGGAAAAATTGAAAGAGGATCTAGATAAACAAGACTGGAATGATGTGTATGTTGATGATGCAAACAGAGCATATGATGAGTTTATGAATATCTTGGAAGCTCTGTATGAAAAGAATTGTGTGCAAACAAATTACACAAAGAGAAATACGATTGATCAACCATGGATGACAAAAGGGTTGAGAAATGCTTGTAAAAAAAAGATTTTTTTGTATTCATGTTTCTTGAAATTACGAAGTCAAAGCGCTGAAGAAAAATATAAAAAGTATAAAAATAAATTAGTAGTGATTATAAGGAAACATAAGAAAGAATATTATAGTAAATTATTAGATAAAAGTAATGGTGATATGAAAGCAACATGGCGAGTAATCAAAGTCAAAGTCAACTTTATTGTCAGATCTGCAATATGTACTGTACAGGACATACACAGGACCGAAATTGCGTTTCTCTCAGTCCCTCGGTGCAACAGTAAACATCTAAACATTGAAACACTGAAACATATAATAATAGACATAAGCATAAAATAGTAAAACTAACACTGTCCTGAGTTTTTTGCATAGTGGTATAAGAGTATGAAAATTTACACCAACTCTAAAACTAAAACATTAAACATTTAATGAACATAATACTGTCCTGAGTTTTTGCATACTAGTATAAAAAAAGAGTATAAAAAGTATAACTAAAATAAACTAAAGGTTTCTAGCATTGACATTTGCAAAGTGGCAAAGCAGCGTATGAGTTAATGTACACAGTATATGTATGAGGTAGTAGTTGATGTTGTTATAGAGGCAAAAAGTGGCATATGCAGTAAGGCACATTGGGCATCCCTAAATAAGACCGTTCAGAGCACACTGTATATGTATCAGCAGTGGTGTAGATATTAGAGTAGTGTAAATGTAAACAGTAGTAATTACATGTAAGCAGTAGTAATAAAAGTAAACAGTATTAATAAATGTAAACAGAGAATGTAAACAGTATTATGATTATAGGCAGTGATGTAATACAAACATTAGTGCAAGTATGAGAAGTAGTGCAAACTGTATGAGCACATGACCGAGAGTTTAGTGAATAACCCGTTTGATGACACAGAGTCCAGTGTTAAAAACTTTGTGTTGAGTGGTAATGTGTGAGAAAGTTTTAGTGTTAAGGCAGTTCAAATGGGAGGGGGGGCAGAGCAGGCAGAGTGTTTAGCATTCTGACTGCCTGATGAACAGAGCTGTCTCTCAGTCTGCTGGTTCGAGCCTGGAGACTCCTCAGTCTCCTCCCTGATGGCAGCAGTCTGAAGCAGCTGTGTAGTGGGTGTGTGGGATCACCTGCCATGCAGTGGGCTTTCCGAGTGAGGCGTTTGCTGTGTAAGTCCTGCAGTGAGGGCAAGGAGGTGCCCACGATCTTCTCAGCTGCTCTCACAATGCGCTGGAGGCTCTTGCGGCAGGATGCAGTACATGCACCAAACCACACAGTGATGCAGCTGGTCAGGACACTTTCTATGGCACCTCTGTAGAAGGTGCTCATGATGGGGGTTGAAGCTCCAGCCCTTTTCAGCTTGCGGAGAAAGTAGAGACGCTGGTGAGCCTTCTTTGCCAGTGCTGCAGTGTTCCTGCTCCAGGACAGGTCCTTTGAGACGTGCACTCCCAGGAACTTGGTGCTGTCTACTCTCTCCACTGCGGTGCTGTTGATGGTCAGAGGGGCATGTTGGGCATCCTTCTTCCTGAAGTCCACAACAATCTCCTTTGTCTTCTCCACGTTGAGAGTGAGATTGTTGTGTCCGCACCACAAGGCCAGGCGGCTCACCTCGTTCCTGTAGTCCGTCTCATCGTTGTTGCTGATGAGACCCACCACTGTTGTGTCGTCCGCAAACTTGATGAAGTGGTTGGAGCTGTACGATGGTGTGCAGTCGTGTGTTAGCAGGGTGAATAGAAGGGGGCTCAGCACACATCCTTGTGGGGCCCCTGTGTTCAATGTGATGGTGCTAGATGTGTTACTCCCGACCCGCACTGTCTGTGGTCTCCCGGTCAGGAAGTCTAGCAGCCAGTTACACATTGAGGTGTTCAGCCCCAGACTGTCCAGTTTAAGGATGAGCTGTTGGGGGATGATGGTGTTAAATGCCGAGCTGAAGTCGATGAACAACATTCTAACATAGGAGTCCTTCGTGTCCAGATGTGTGAGAGCTGTGTGAAGGGCAGAGGAGATGGCATCGTCGGTTGAGCGATTAGGTCGGTATGCAAATTGGAAGGGATCCAGGGAGTCAGGGAGGACAGATGTGATGCTTTTCATGACTAGCCGTTCAAAGCACTTCATCAGGATGGGGGTGAGTGCTACTGGGCGATAGTCATTGAGGCATGCGGGCGTTGCCTTCTTTGGGACAGGGATGATGGTGGTGGCTTTGAAACAGGTGGGGACGATGGCCTGGCTCAGTGAGATGTTAAAGATGTCCGTGAAGACCGCTGCGAGTTCCCCTGCACAGTCCTTCAGCACACGACCAGGTATGTTGTCAGGACCAGAGGCCTTCCGGGCGTTAATCTTGATGAATGATCGCCTTACGCTGTCTGAGGACAGCGTCAGCACCTGGCCATCAGGAGAGAGAGGGAGTTTATGAATAGTTTAATGAATTGTGTCCTGGAGAATCATAAAGCAAAAACTGGTATTTCAAAATATTTTGTAAAAGACAACGATGAAATTCATGATGAAAATGAAATTGTAAATGGATTTAATCAATATTTTGTGAATGTTGGATCAAGCCTTGCAGCTAAAATACCAAAAGTAGATAAAAATGTGATCCACTCAATTACAGGTTGTGCAAATAGTATTTTTCTAAATGGAACTAACAAAGAGGAAATAATGAATGTAGTAAAAAATCTTACAGACAAGAGATCAAAAGACTGGGTGGACATGGATATGATGTTTATTGAGCCGTTCACATACATATGTAATTTATCATTTTCAACAGGAATATTTCCAGATAATATGAAAGTAGCTAAGGTCGTTCCTCTTTTTAAAAATGGTGATAAATGTGTGTTCAACAATTATAGACCTATATCCTTGTTACCACAGTTTTCAAAAATTCTTGAAAAACTATTTGTAAACAGACTAGATCAATTTATAGATAAACAAAATATTCTAAGCAACAGTCAGTATGGGTTTAGAGCAAAAAACTCTACATCAATGGCTCTCATGGAATTAATGGAACAAATAACTACTGCTGTCGATCAAAAACAATATTGTATCAGTATTTTTGTTGATTTAAAAAAAGCATTCGATACTATTGATCACACCATTCTCCTTGAAAAACTGAACAAATATGGTATTAGAGGACCAGCATTACAGTGGGTATCTAGCTACTTAAAAGATAGGAAACAATTTGTACAAATAAATGATGTAAGATCTGACCTCTGTAATATCACATGTGGAGTTCCCCAAGGCTCTGTACTTGGACCAAAGCTTTTTATTTTATATGTGAATGACTTGGTAAATGTGTCAGGACTCCTTAAATGTGTACTTTTTGCTGATGATACCACTTTTTTCTGTTTAGGTGAAGATATAGAACAAATGTTGGAATTGATAAAGACAGAATTTGTCAAGATACAAACTTGGTTTAAAATAAATAAATTATCATTAAATCTAGAAAAAACTAATTACATGATATTCGGTAATAAAAAGAAAACTGTTGATGTTCCACTCAAAATTGAGGATGTTGAGATTTGTAGAGTGAGTGAGGTGAAGTTTTTGGGTGTTATCATTGATGACAAACTGACATGGAAACAACACATAAATTCTGTAAGAATAAAAATAGCTAAATCGATTGCAGTACTGTACAAAGTCAGAGACCTATTGAATGATAAAGCTCTGTATTTGTTGTATAACACAATCATTGTTCCACACTTAATCTATTGTATTGATGTTTGGGGGAATGCGTGTAAAACAATCACAAAGCCTATTTTTGTATTACAGAAAAGAGCTGTAAGAATTATCACTAGAAAACATTACCGTCATCCATCAAGTACATTATTTTATCAACTGAAGTTATTGAAGTTCCATGATTTGGTAGACTATAATATTTTATCAGTTATGTATAGGGCTCAAAATAATGCATTACCTTTAAATATCCAAATGCATTTTGTTAAAAGACAAAGTTGTTATAATCTTAAGGGGACAGAGATGTTTGTAAAACCACAATTCAGAACTAGTTTGAAGGGACGTTCTACCTCAATCCAGGGAATTAGATTATGGAATGGCTTGGAGAATGTAGTTAAAAATGCCAAGTCAATGTTTACATTTAAGAAAATGATCAAAACAAATGTGTTAAAAAAATATATGAAATAGCGTAATGTGTATTGTATTAGTTAGAAAATTAGAAAGAGTTAGTCATTTTGTACTGTTGGTTGAAGATTATTACTGTTTAATCTGATTGTTGTTGAAGATTATTATTGTTTAATCTGATTGTTAGAAAAAGTTGGTTGAAGATTATTATTGTTTACATGGTAGATTATTATTGTTTAATCTGATTGTTGGAAGTAAGGGGCAGATATAATAAGATTTATTCTTCTTTCTGCTACCTTTCATTTTTTATATATTTTGTACATTATCATTTATGAGATTGTCTTGTTTCTTTTGTAAAAAAAAAGAACAAATTTAATAAACATAAACATAAACCTTCACTTCACCTGCACCACACCTTCCCAACAACTTTAATCATCTTTTAAAACATAAATAGTTTTATAAATGTTTATGGTGATATCAAGTCAACACAATCCTGTTTTCTGATTTACAACTCAGCTCCTTCACACTAGTTCTAAATGAAGATTTTACAAACATTTACATTCCCTTCAGGGTTTAATAACTTTTTTAACAAAATGTAATTGAATATTTGGGGGTAATATTTTTTTTAGTTTTATACATGACTTGTAAAATACTATGTTCAACCAAATCATAACATTTTAATAATTTCAATTGATGAAATAATATATTTGTTGGGTGACCATAGCACTTCCTAATAATAATTCTTACAGCTCTTTTTAGTAAAATAAAAATAGGATTTGTAATAGTTTTGCATGCTTTTCCCCAAACTTCAATACAACAGATTAAATGTGGAACAATCATTACATTATACAATATATTCAAAACTTTGTCATTCAAAAACTATTTTACTTTATACAGTAATGTAATTGATTTTGTTATTTTTATTCTTAAAGTGAAACTAAACCGAAATTTAACTTTTTTTAGCTGATAAACTCCCCAGAATGTGTTTATGGTAGCTCTATGGGTTGAACAGAGGTTACTGCACGCTGATTTTCTTCTTGGTCAAGACTGTTCACTCTGACGTGTCTTGTACACTCTGACGTCACATGCTCTGCTGCCTGAATATAAAAGTGGAGCCACTCCCCCGAGAAGGTCACTCCCCCTGCAGAGCTCTGGGCGGAGTTGGATCAGAGATTAGCAACATTAGCATTAGCATAGAAGAGCCATGATGTTCCAAGAAAGCTCTTTAAACTGATGTTCACCCACCCTTACACCATCAGGTTACAATCAGTTTGGAGGTTAGTACCATTTTACACCTTTCCATTCCATAATTTATCTTTTGAGTATATGACGTGTTTCTTCATGTGCTGTGTTTGCGACCTGCAGCGTTGCTTTGTTGTTGCCCCACATAAGGTTGTGGCGTTTTCATCTGTTGCTGATCAACGTTAGTTTGTGTTGTAATTGCGTTTAAATGCTAAGAATCTAGTGTTTCTTATGAACACCGCAGAGTGTGTGAACTCTTATGAACTCTGATAAGGAAGACCGCAATGTCACAAAACGACTAGCTGGAGCTAATTTTAGCCGTTGTAGGCCACTGGTTAATGTTTTATTCCCGGTGTTCTTTTGCTGCAAATAATGTTGTGGATCAAGGTATTTGTAAAATAATATGTACTTGGTGAATGTATATCGGTCATCAGCTCTGCAACAGTATTTATTTTGCACTGGGTCATCTGTTTGACAGATCAACAAAGTGATAGAAAAGTAATGTTTCTCAATTATGTTTGTAAGGTGATTAAAAATGTGTTGTCCTTATCTCCATGAGGCGTTCCACATCCAGGGAAACTCTGAGCCGTGCTTCACAGACATGTTGACATGGAGACATGTCACTTTGGAGGTGACATGAGAGCTGATTCACCAGGTATGCATGTTTTATTTATTACAGGTACTCCAATTAACCTATTAGACTTTTATTATGGTGGACATTATATAAAAACAAACGTTTAAAAAAAGTCTATGCAACATTAATTCTTGTTTATTTGTTCATTGCTACCTGTCCCAACATTTTGGGGATTTGTTGACACTGTGAAATTTTGAATCAACATTTTTCTCCATTAAAATGTTACATTTACTCAGATTAAACTTTTGATCTGTCATCTATGTTCTGATCTTTCCTCTGTTCAGGACTGCAAATATCCAGGGTCGGGATGGAGTGAGTGGGAAGTCGACCGCTGCATGAGGCAAAACATGAATAAATAAACAAATTGATTACAAAAACTAGTTGTTTATGATTCATTTTATTAACAGTAAGTTAATTGAAAAAAACAAAAAGGTTCTGTGTCGTGTGAGCCCTGAAAACACACGGAACACCACCTCCAGCTCCTCTGGATGGACGCAGTTGACAGAAGAACAGCAGTCCCAAACACTCGAGACCACCTTCAGGATGCTCCACCCGCAGGATGCTGCACCTGCCAGCCAGAAACAAACACCAGGGTCTCAGCTGCACCCAACATTGTCGTGGATGCAGGTCTCAAGAGATGACGCAGCTCTGGCCGAGACTCTCTGCATCATCTTCTTCTTCTTGGTTAAAGTAATCCTGGCTGCAATTACTTTGTGTGGCTGCTGGGTGCTTGAGTCATCACAGTTATCTGAAAAGAACATTTTAAGATACACAGTATTGTTAAATTCATTGCAATTGTTTTGGTTTGCATTAAGAAATATTATTTCTCATAAATCTCATCAGCTGTGCTGTGCCAAGTTTTGATTAGCTGACACATAGCTTAAACAAATACTGTATACACGTCCTAACAAACATATATAGTACAAGCTTATATAATGTTTCTAAACACAAATATTTGGAAACCAAATAAAATATTTTACCACTGTTTGGTGCTAATTTATAGTCCATTCAAAAAACCACGTGTTTAGTTCTGGGTTGCATAACAAAAATAAGCCAAAGCGTCAAACAAAACTAGGGTAGGTGAAATCAATATTTTATAATAAAATTTATTATGAAACGTTACTTTTGTAATGTGCTAAGTAATAAGATGTGGCAAATTAAAGTGACAAACGACAAAAACACAGCCGTACACCACATGCCATGCAACTAAACACAGGTTTTTAATGTGTCCTATGTTCAGAAGCATACGCTTAAAGTCCATGACCCACCATGTTTTCAAATTGCATCGCCATTAATATTTATTAGTTTATTTAAAAATAATACAGGAGCGTTTATTTATATTGTAGAGAAATAACGCTAAATGTGTTATTTCATGATTTATAGCAGATTTTAGCAGAAGCTCCGGGAAGATCTGCCCCTCTCCAAATATGGGCATTCACATCACTAAAGATTCCGCCTTGGAGTTACAGGCGGAGTTATAATAAGCCTTCATCAACTTCCATGACCGCTGCTCTAAGAGAGGAAAAAAAAAGAGAAGCGGTCGCTCACTGATGTCTGTCATATTCTGAGCAGCATCCACGTAGACATACTAGTTTAATTCGCTTGATCGCGACAAATTCATTAATTTCCGCATCGGCTTTTTATTCTCTCCCCTGACCAGACAGGTCGGGAGTAGAAAGGCAGCCGCGGCGCGGAGCTCTGAGCGCGCGTGCTCTCCCGTGCTTCCCCGTGCTCCAGCAACAAGGCTGGGACAGAACCGAGCCCCGGCACGAACTTCAAAGCTGACGCAGCGGAACGGGGAGCCAGGGAGAAGACGGGAGAAGCCGCGCGGCTCGCTCCTCTCTGGGCAGAGGAGAGGAGAGCAGCCAGCAACAGTCGCAGCGGTGTTATATCTTATTAAAAAGGTCTATAAAATAAATAAAAAATAAAAACAGAGCACTGGTCCAACTGGTCCAGCTGTACACAAAAATGCACCAGGAAATATGCAGTTTTACTCTCACTCTCATAAACCTCCATGGAAACTCATCCCTTCCTTCTGGGTGGAGACGTGACAAAAGTCACTCCACACTTCGACACTTTTCGGCCGCGTTTCCGGATTCATTCGGGACTCGGTTGTTTTTTTTGTTTTTTTTTTAACCCTCGCCTGGCCCAAATGCAAAAATGAAAATAGACGAAATATTCTACTACAGTAATAGTTCAATATGGTGAATTGTTACTGTCATGGTGGGTGTTGTCCTTTAAGCTGTGTGTGTGTGATTAAATACACGCAACAACATTTTACAACTGTTATTTTAGTACTGTACAAGTTTAGGTATTTACTTACTGAAGACGTGACTATCCGCCATTTTGAAATCTAAACTTGGGGAGGGGTGGGAGTTCAGTTCACCACTAGAGGGGGCGTGAACACAGGACAACCCCCAACCTCCTCCCCTGCTTGACTCTCGACACGCCCATTTTGAGGGAAATTTTCAATCTGGTCTGTGGGAGGAGTTTACCGTCTCAACTTGTGTTGTGTTTCACTTTAAGTAATTTCCATGAGATTTCCATGTCAGCTTCTCATCAATAACGACACCCAAAGTTTTATTTAATTAACTATGAATGTCAATGCTGTAAATTTTAAAGTTGTCGCTTAAAGTTAAAGCTATTAATATTGACACAGTTGAGAATTTTATGTCAAGAAAGTTCATGCTCAATAATCCAGGTACCAAATCCAATAATTCTCAGTTGGGTCATCTGGAAACTGGATGGAGGATGGAGGGTGAAACGTTTCTATAAAAAAAACTGTCCATGACCCGACAGAATTATTGGGTTGAGAATTTTATGTTTATTTGATGGTGATTTCCATCTTTTTGGAGGCTAAATACAAATACAAGGTGAACATCAATTTATTTGTATAGTTTATATTTTTTTTTAGGCTTTTATATTGTTTATATCGATATCGAATTATATCTTAATCGACCGAAATTAAGAACTATATCGTGATAAAAAATTTTGGCCATATCGTCCAGCCCTACGTACTGGCGTCACACACATCTCCAGCGCACCGTCATTTTTTTACTGGCCTCTTCTCGTGTCCTGGTGCTGACCGGCCCATGGAGTCTGATGGCGGTCCCTTCCTCTAAAAGTCCCAGTTCTGTGGCAGGACTGGGATGGATGCCCTCTCGTTGTAGCTGGCGGTGGCGGCACTACAAAAGTCGAAGAAGGTGAAGAGCGTCGCTGCTACTGGCGAAAAGCTCTAGCCTGGTCTCGTGGGCGTACAGGCCCACGAGAACAGGTGTTCGAGCAAGTGCGCAAACATGTTGTTCCCCGCGGGCAGACCCTCGTTCTGCCCGCGGGGAACAACATGTTTGCGCACTTGCTCGAACACCCCTGAAGATGAACGTAGTTGCTCAAACACTGACTGGTAGTGGGCCCCAAAACAGTCTCTCTGACGAGATGGGGCTTTCGATCAGTTCTCTGCTCACATCATCAGGGATGGATGATGAAAGTTTCAGTCACACTTGTCTCTGGAGCACAGTAGTGCACGCTGAAAAACAAGCTGAACACATCGCGAGCACTGTGCATAGGATCGTGATCGTGTCGATAGCAGCTCGAGCCATGTCGTGTTTGAGCTCGCACCCGATGTTGAGCGCCAAAAGCACAATATTGTTTGCAGCTGCACCAACCTGAGATGAGCATTTGTGAATCTTGTCCTGAAGCTTTGTGGTGAGCTGGTCATTGGATGCTGGAGGTGAAATTCGTTTCCCGACGTGTTTAGCCAGTCTCAGTGCAAACACTGCCGACAGGCTGGGCTCCAGCGGGGTAACAGCAGAGAGAACCTGGTCCATGTGCCCCTGGACCTACGTGATGGGAACGAAGGATGACACAGGGGCTCGTAATTTCATTGGCTCGTTGGCCGCGCTCTGCAGCAGAGCGTCCACGTCTGAACGCTGGCCCAGATCGCTTCTGCCTGGCCACTGTTTTTGGCAGCAAATCTTCCTGCCAGTAACGAGGGTGAGGCCTAAGTGGTGCTTTCAGGGACCTTCAGCCACCACACGTTCGCGGCCCACCTGATAATGTCGGGAAGGGCGTGAAGTGAAGTGGGGTGAGCGCCCTGCGGGTCCGGCCAAAGTGACGTCTTTCCCGTGGCCCCTGGAGAAGGCGCCCGGCTGCTGGTTGAACCGACTTGGGGGAGGGGAGCTGGGTCTAGTCCTCCAGCCAAGCAGACTGGGTCGCGTGCGTGGGCCATGTTGGTTCCCTCGGTGGGGGGGTAAAGTCAGTCCCGCGCATTCCAGAGGACATGGCGGGACGCGACGGCTAGCATTCTCCGGAAAGCGAAGGAAAGGCGAGGCCGGATCGAACCTCCAGAGGAGGGCAGTCCATCGCCGCTAGCTACCCCCGAGGACATGTACTGCACTAAGTCCTCAAGTCACGTGCAAGGTACCACGTCCTCCCTCGGTTGACCCTCTATGTCCGCGTGGGAGAAGAGTTCGAACCGGCGCCACTTTTCCTCCTCAATCAGGCGTGAACAGGCTGGGCAAGAGGAGTGCTGGTCCATGGCCTGGTGAGCATGAGAGCTCCGAGGCATCCCCCGTACAATGGATGCAAGTCCGTTGCCAGGATGAAGCCTGAGTCACATCCTGGGCAGTTTTTGAACATCTGTCTGGAGGACATGTTGATAGTAGTAGTCTTGTTGTGTCGAATGCTGAAGAAAAATGGGAGCAGATCCAAGGTCCACGGGTGCTATTATAGTGGACTGAGGGAGGGGCCCACAGCAGGTGGGCGTGGACTAGAAGTCTTGAGTGTTGGCGCGAAGCGCGCGAGAGATAAGACCCAATAGGTGTAACTTTAAAGGGTGGAGCTTACACAAAAGAGAACTGGGTTTCGACGGGGTGTAGTATCGGAACTCTGTCGTAAGTCGGGGACTACCTGTACATTGCTCTTGCTGTTTTAAGTGCTCTATAAATAAAATGGTATGGTATTTACAAGAGAAACCTGTAATAATTTAAATAATGTAAAATAAAGGATGGATTATAATTACTATTTTAGAGAGCAGTGAATTATAGCAGCTCCGATTCTGTCAAGCGTTCCAACCCCAACTAGCACTTCCACCCCCCACCCCACCCCCCAACACACACACAAACTTTAATGTCTGACCTGAATTCTTCTCAGCTGAATTCTGCATGTTGTTCTGCTTCAATCTCTATTACCACTGTCAGGTGCTTCAATTCTCTGTTGTCCAGATAAGGACAATCATCCATCATTTATTTTAGATAATAAATTCCACTGTCTTTTTACCATTTTGATCTTGTTATTTTGACAAATTTAGAAATGTGATAATGTGAATAATACACATTAGACATGTAGTGGGCATGACTGTGCCCGCTCTGATACACCTTTGTATTTTCTGAACTGTTCCAGAGATGACCTTTACTGACCTTTCTATAACCAGACATTTAACTACAATTTATTCCATTAGTTGTTATCTGAGAACATAGTCACCAAAAGAGACTATTGGCTTCTTTAATTTTATTCTAATGTAATCAAAAGAATAACATTTTGTCATTTTCATGATGTATGCTATTATGCTGTGTTATTCTGTAATGTGAAACATTACTGTGTCACTCCTGCTGTGTGAAAGTTGAAGACCCGGGTCAGAGAGGCCCGGCCGTTTTGTGTAGAAATGAAGAAGACAGTTAATCCGTTGTTTTCATGAGAATGACTCCAGCACGCTGTCTTTTCCTAAACATTTCTCTCTGCTTCTGGCTGTAACCTTGTATCATGATAACAGCAAGTGAACTCCTCGACGGGTTCTTTTGAACCAATCGGAAAGGGACATGTTTTTAATCTCAGATCCTCTACTAAGGGTTCAAGCTTAGCTGAACCAGTAGTTCCTGTAAGGAAGAGGGGATGTGAACTTTCTCTTCAAGCTGTCGGACGTTTGGTCAAGAGCCAAAGACCTTCGTCTTCAGTAGGACTAATGACATGCTTGTAATGAGTCCACTTCGAACCGAGCATAAGCTCAGAACTTTGTTTATTCCTTTCTGGAATAAGTTATCTTGAGCCAGAGGCCAGGAGCTGACGCATTTTCTGATGACCAACGCGAAACCAGGAGACGTTAGAAGGTAAACGAATAACCAGCTCAGATGTACTGGTCCCCGCAAGGACCCCGTGCATCTGAAAAGCTACAAGGTCTTCTCTTACCGGGCTGTCGTCAAAAGGTAAAGAGCTGTTTACAAACGTACCTGGAATTTAGCAGAAGTCGGATGGAAAGTGTCATTTCTGGTAACATGGTCAAGACAAATAATTTCCTCTTAACCTCTCCCAATTCCTCTTAAATCTCTCCTTATTCCATTCTAAGCTGGTAACTACATTTTAAGCTAAGAGCCACAGACTAAGTATATTAACATCCATATTTATGTCTGTTGTGTTACATTTAAGTGTGCTGATGCGTGTTTAAATTGCAAGAAGGTGAAATCATGTCAATCAAGTGTAATGATGTTGATTTTAGTTGTCGCCTGGCATACCAAACTAAAGTCAACGTCTCTGTCACTTAATGGCTTTATGGTTATTTATCTATCATAAAGATCACAGAAATATTGGGTAAACTGAAAAAGAAAAGAATCCGTGAAATTACTATTCAATCTGAATAAGTAATTAAGATATATAAAGTGTGTCAGTTTAATACTGACTCTCCTAAATATCTTACAGACATTTCCCTCGTTTTTTTTTTATTTATTTATTCTTTTACTGTAAGCTTTTCTATTTATTATCTTTGAAATGTATGCAGGAGTTCTGACACATTGGCAGTTGTTCGCGGAAATGTGGGTCGATGTTGTGCTAAAAATTGATGGGCTGCCAAATGGCACCCACAGGAACGTGGAGGGAGGAAAAAGGGAGGAGGAACGCTGCTCGTTTCTGAGAAATTTAACAATAAAAGCACCTGAACATTTTTTTCTTTTGCTCGAAATTATATCAAAGGTGTCTCAGTCTAACGACTGCTTAATAAATGCACTTTGATGGTCAACTTATCTGCATTTCGTCGGGGCGGTGCAGCTGGTTTGACAGTTGGTCCAAGCAGCGAGCAGAACGAAGGTGGGGAGACCATGCAAGCTGATTGTATCATTAATAGCTGGTGAAGATTCTCAGTCATCCAGGACATGGAAAATTCAGAAAAGTTCCAGAAAAAAAAATGTAATAAATAAAGTCCAGTTGTATCTGTCTTAACATTTTTTGAATTTGTCATTATAGCCACGTTGTCATTATAGCCACGTTTACCTATTACATGATACAAAGCATGCCTTACTGCTACTACTACTCTGCTACCATCAAATGGCTGATACTAGTAGTGCTCTTTTTTTCAGTCAGAATGAATGAAAACGGTCATATCTCAGCCAATAATTGGTTTATAAATCCATCCATCCATTATCTTTTGCATATCTTACTATCTTCTTCCATTTTGGGTCACAGGGATCATCGGTGCCCATGTCCAGCAGTCACTGTGCAATGGGCTGGGTACACCCTGGACAAGTCGCAAGTCCATCACAGGGCCACATGGAGACAAATGAGACAAACAACCATTCACTCTCACACTCCCACCTAGGGACAATTTTGAGTCACCAATCAGCCTAACATGCATGTTTTTGGTCTGTGGGAGGAAACCAGAGTACCTGGAGAAAACCACTCATGTACGGAGAGAACATGCAAATTTCACCCAGAAAGGTCCCCCAACCAGGATTTGAACCGGGAATCTGCTTGCTGAGAGGCAGCAGCTTTACCAGTTGAGCCACTGTGCTGCTGGTTTATAAACACGGTAAAAAATCCATAAATATGTCGCTTCGGCCAGAAAGTCGCAGGACATGTAAATTATGCAAAAAAACTGTTACATATAGGGAAGAAAATACGGTATTGCATTATTGATCAAACAGCTTGCCAAATCTCAGGGAAAAAACTTGATATTAGATAATTTTCCTCGATAATTTTTTTTTTTAAATTTGATTTATTCATTTTATAAGAAAATAAAAAACAGACAAATAAAATGAAAGGCGGCAGAAAAAGAAAAAAATCTTATTTTTTCTGCCCCTTATACTCCAATAAACCATTCATATAACCAACTCTTTTGATTTTCCTTACTTAGTTTCAACCTACAATAAACTCTTCATACAACCAACTCACTTGATTTCCAAGAAAAGAACAACTAAATTTATAATTTTTAATTTTATATTATATATTTTATATATATATTTTTTATAAATAAATGATCAAGTATAAAAAATGTTTCTCATTTGTTTAACTTGGTTCTCTTTATCTACTTTTAGGACTTGTGTGAAAATCTCATGATGTTTTAGGTTATTTTTATGCAGAAATTTAGAATGTTTTAAAGGCTTAGCAAACTTTCAAGCACCACTGTATGTGTGAATATAAAGTTATAATTGTGCCTGATGTTCATATTTTCAGTGGTCCCTGCAGATGTTCAGCAGAAGGTACTGATTAAAGAAGAAGCTCCTGAAGTACGGATGCTTGGTGTGGACCAACAGGATCCAGAGACCCTCAACATAAAGGAGGAAGAGGAGGAACTGTGGATCAGTCAAGAGGGAGAGCCGTTTTGTGTGAAAAAGGAGACTGACGACACCGGGTTTGCATTCACTGCTGTTTCTTTGAAGAATGAGGAAGATGAAGAGAAACCTCTGTTTTTACAGCTTCATCAGCACCAAGTAAAAGAGGAAGATCTTCCAACCAGCAGCTCAGCTGACCAGATGAAAGCAGCAACTGGTGCAGAGGACTGTGGAGAAGGAGAAACTACCAGGAACCCAGATCTAAATACATATGGAGATGATTGCAGCTCTTCAGAGACTGACGTCAGTGAGGATGATGAAGGTGATGAGGTGAAGGACTCTGACCCTCAGCTAAAATACTTATCAGACTCTGGGTCAGAACCTGAAGACGGAGACAAAGACTGGAAGGAGAGCAGAGCTCCTGAGTCAGGCATAAACACTGTCAACAAATCTTGCAGCTTCACTGAGCATGGGAAACAATTTCACAAGACGAGTCAGTCAGTGACGTCTTCAAGTTGTTTGGTTATCAAGGAACGTTTAAAAGTGAAGAAAACTGGAGGCTCAATCAAGAAAAAACAGTCAGGAAAGAACTCATTTAGTTGTAAAGACTGTGGAAAAATATTTAACCAAAATGGTAATCTAAAGAAACACATGATGGTTCACACAGGAGAGAAAGCATTTGCTTGTGATCTTTGTGGACGCAGGTTTGGACGAAAGTCAGATTTAAACAGACACATGATAGTCCACACAGGACAGAAAACATTTGCTTGTGATCTTTGTGGACAAAGGTTTGGAGAGAAGTCACATTTAAACAGACACAAGATAGTCCACACAGGACATAAAGCATTTGCTTGTGATCTTTGTGGACAAAGGTTTGGAGAGAGGTCACATTTAAACAGCCACATGATAGTCCACACAGGACAGAAAGCATTTGTTTGTGATCTTTGTGGACGCAGGTTTGGACTGAAGTCAAATTTAAACTCACACATGATAGTCCACACAGGACAGAAAGCATTTGCTTGTGATCTTTGTGGATGCAGGTTTGGACAGAAGTCAGATTTAAACAGACACATGATAGTCCACACAGGACAGAAAGCATTTGCTTGTGATCTTTGTGGACGCAGGTTTGGAATGAAGGCAAGTTTAAACAGACACATGATAGTTCACACAGGACAGAAAACATTTGCTTGTGATCTTTGTGGACAAAGGTTTGAACGAAAGTCAGATTTAAACAGACACATGAAAATGAAATGTAACTTCCCAACACCTGCTGCACTCATGCATCCCCAGACCATGGTATTCCCACCACCATGCTTGACTGTAGGCATCACACACTTGTCTTTGTACTCCTCACCTGACTGCCGCCACACATACTTGAGACCATCTGAACCAAACTAATCTTGGTCTCATCAGACCATAGGACATGGTTCCAGTAATCCATGTCCTTTGTTGACATGTCTTCAGCAAACTGTTTGCGGGCTTTAATAATAATAATGAATTAAATTTATAACGCACTTTTCATTAATGAAAATTTCAAAGTGCTACAAGGTGCAACAGAATTAAATGTCAATAAAACAAGTAAAATCAATAACAGTATCAACTAAGATCAAAAGTAGAATCATGAGGAGGCAGAGTATGCTCGGTTGAAAAGAAAGGTCTTCAAGCCGCTCTTAAAGTCAACCACAGACTGTGGGACCCTCAGACAGTCAGGAAGAGAGTTCCACAGGCGGGGGGCAGCCACACTGAAAGCCCGGTCTCCCATGGTCCTTAATTTGGTTCTCGGAATGTGAAGGAGATTACTGTTCTGTGACCGCAGCGACCGGGTGGATGAGTGTGGAATAAGAATATCCTTCAGATAATCTGGTGAAGCTCCATGTAAGCATTGATGTGTAATGAGAGCAGTTTTGTACTGAATTCTGTAGGCGACAGGAAGCCAATGAAGGTTATGAAGAATGGGCGTAATATGTTCAAATTTACGAACTCGCAACAAGATCCTTGCTGCACTGTTTTGAATATATTGAAGTTTCTGAAGGTTTTTGCCAGGGATTCCAATAAACAGGGAGTTGCAGTAGTCGAGCCTGGAGGAGACAAAAGCATGGACGAGCTTCTCAGCATCGGAAAAAGTTAGGGATGGGCGAAGTCTAGAGATGTTTCGAAGATGGAAGAAGCAAGTTTTAAACAGAAGCTTAATGTGATTTTCAAATGTAAGATTGGAGTCCATTTTTATTCCAAGATTAGTAACAGAGGTGGAGAGGGGGATGTCTTGTCCAGAAAAGGAAAGTGTTGTTATAGTAGATGTCTGTACCTGGTGAGGGGTGCCAATCAGTATGGCCTCGGTCTTGGAGCAGTTTAATTGAAGAAAGTTCTGATTCATCCATGCCCTAATTGCCTCCAGGCAGGCAGAGAGGGCAGTGAGTGAAGATGGAGATGACAAGGTGGAAGATGAGGATGCTCCAGTCCTGATGTAAAGCTGTGTATCGTCGGCATAACAGTGAAAAGAAATGTTGAACTGATTAATAATTTGACCTAAAGGCAGCATGTAAAGGGAAAACAACAGGGGCCCCAGAACCGACCCCTGAGGGACACCACAGGAGACAGAGACTGTCTGGGACGTGGCGTTGCCAAGACTAACACATTCCAGCCTATTGGAGAGGAAAGATTTAAACCAGTCCAGGACGGTGTCACAGAGACCGACCTCCACATGAAGACGGTGGAGGAGGATACTATGGTCCACAGTGTCGAAGGCTGCAGTGAGGTCAAGGAGGACAAGGATGGAGGGAGAGCCAGTGTCAGCAGCCAAGAGGACATCATTAGTAACTCTCAGCAGTGCAGTCTCAGTACTGTGAGCTGCCCTGAATCCAGACTGGAACTTCTCATACAGGGAGTGTTGTTGTAAGTGATCCTGCAGCTGAGCAGCAACTGCTTTTTCCAGCACTTTAGACAGAAAAGGGAGGTGTGAAATTGGGCGGTAATTAGAAAAAATGTCGGGATCCAAATTAGATTTTTTCAGAAGAGGCCTAATGATGGCAGTTTTTAGAGGCAGTGGAACATGACCAGATTGTAGAGACTGATTTATTATTTGAGTGATAAGTGGGCCTATTGCAGAGTGATTGGATTTTATGAGAGACGAGGGGAAAGGATCCAGGGCGCAGGATGAAGGCTTCATTTTCTTGATGATGGCCTCCACCTCACTCTGAACAACTTCGTCAAAGCTGTTAAGGGTCCCAGAATGCAGACGGGTAGATGGCACACTGAGAACAGGGAGGTTGTGGAGCTGAGATCTGATAGTGTCAATTTTGGTTTTAAAAGATGAAAGAAACAGCTCGCATTTTTGAGCAGAGTCCTCAAGAGTTTGTTTAATGGGATTAAGCAGACGAGTTATTGTGGAGAAGAGCTGTTTAGAGTTTCCAGGGCAGGTGTTGATGATGTTAGAATAATATTTGGAGCGTGCTTCTTTAAGAGAATAGGCGTACGCTTTCTGATGTTCTTTATATGCCTGCTTATGCACAGAGAGACCAGATGATTTTACACGTCTCTCAATAGCACGACCAGTTGCCTTCATCTTGCGCAGCTCATCAGTGTACCAAGGGGCTGAACGCGAGAAAGACACCAGTCTTGTCCTCAAGGGGGCGTGTAGGTCCAGGAGCTCCCGAAGAGATTGTGTAACAGCGTGTAACGTTTGCAGAACCACAACGCAGTCAGAAAAGACAGTTGCTCTAAAACTTAATCACAGAAAGGTAAAAATGCCCGCGTCCGTTCACACAGGTGCTGTACACAGGCTCGTGCCTGTCGCACTCTGCATTCAAGAAAGGTAGAAAGGTTCAAAGAAAGGTAGAAATGTCCGCGTCCGTTCACACAGGTGCTGTACACAGGCTTTACGCCTGTCGCACTCTGCGTTCAAGAAAGGTAGAAATGTCCGCGTCCGCTCGTACAGGTGCTGTACACAGGCCTTAGGCCTGTCGCACTCTGCAATCGAGAAAGGTAGAAATGTCCAACAAGGCTCGGTGAAAAAAAAACAGCAGAAAGTAATAAAAAAGGCTTCAAAGAGCAAAAAGTATGAGGAGCAGCGGCAGCCAAGGTGTGCCCGCGTCCGCTTCCTCACAGGTGCTCTGTCACAGGCTTTCTTGTGTACAGACTTCAGAAGAGGCTTCTTTCTGGGATGACGGCCATGCAGACCAATTTCGTGTACTGTAGTGTACGGCGTATGGTCTGAGCACTGACAGGCTGACCCCCCACCTCTTCAATCTCTGCAGCAATGCTGACAGCACTCCTGCGCCTATCTTTCAAAGACAACATTTGGATGTGACGCTGAGCACGTGCACTCAGCTTCTTTGGACGGACAACGCGAGGTCTGCTCTGAGTGGACCCAGCTCTTTTAAAACGCTGGAGGATCTTGGCCACTGCTGCAGCTCAGTTTCAGGGTGTTGGCAATCCTCTTGTAGCCTTGGCCATCTTCATGCAGCGCAACAATTTGTCTTTTAAGATCCTCAAAGAGTTCTTTGCCATGAGGTGCCATATTGGAACTTTCAGTGACCAGTATGAGAGAGTGCGAGAGCTGTACTACAAAATTAGACACACCTGTTCCTTATGCACACCTGAGACCGAACGAGTCACATGACATTTTGGAGGGAAAATGACAAAAGTGCTCAATTTGGCTGTAGTCTCTTAGGGGTGTACTCACTTTTGTTGCCGGTGGTTCAGACATTAATGGCTGTATCGAGTTATTTTGAGGGAAGAATAAATTTACACTGATAAGGCCCCCCATAGCTCTGCGTTCGGCCGTACGCCGTTCGACGCGCGCGTTCTGTGCGCACGCGTTCACCCGCAAAGCTCTGCGTTCATTCTCGCGTTTTCGCTCCAAATTCTTAACGTTATTTGAGCAGCCACAGCGCAGAAAGTTCGCTGATTGGTCATTTGCTGACACGCCTACTGAATTGATTGACAGGTCGTGGGGAGAAAAAAAAAGGCGAGCCGGCAGCTGAAGCCGCAGCGGTGTTCTGTGTTTATATCTTATTAAAAAGGTCTAAATTTAAAAAAATTTAAAACAGGGAGCGCTGGTCCTGCAGCCCACAGCCCACCAGGAAATCTGCAGAACCTTGCGCAGCCACGTAGGACCCGAATTTAATTTGCTTGTGACAAATTCATTCATTTCCTCATCATTTCAGTCATGGAGTCAGCGGAGGAGGAAGCGATCACTTGACTTTTGACAAAAACAAAAGAAAAGGCCAGATCGGGGATGAAGAAGAGGAATTTAATACGTTTGTGTCACATACAAAACTGTCCGGCGCCGGGCAGTTTATTGTGCAACAACGCGTTTGCATACGCGGTCGTGAAAATTTGTGCTTGGCGCGTACATGCCCTGTGGGGGTACGCGCGTACCTCTGCATACGGACGGCGTTGAGCGGCGTACGGTCGAACGCAGAGCTATGAGGGGGCCTTTATATAAGCTGCACACAGACTACTTTTCACTGTGTCATTTTGTCAGTGTTGTCCCATGAAAACATATACTTAAATATCTGCAGGAATGTGAGGGGTGTACTCACTTTTGTGATACACTGTAAATTGATGGGTTACTAGCATCTTTCCCAGGTTTTTTAATAGGAATAACTATGGCTTCCTTCCAGCTTTCAGGCAAAGTTCCCTCCTTCCACACTTTATTAAACAACAACATATTCTTAACCCTATTTCGCTCAAGTTTCTTAACATTATATAATGTCATCCTTTCCAGGAGCAGTCATCCCAGAGTTAGCTAGGGCCCCTTTCAACTCCTGCATTGTGAACACGACATTAAACTCATTTGCTACATGCTCATTCTTCCTCAGCACGTCTGAATATACAGCCCTTGTTCTTTCTCTATTTCCTATCTCTTCTTCAGTTAAATTACCTGACTGTACTATGTATCTTTGCTAAAGTGTTTGCCAAGAGTTTAGCTTTGCCTTCATTTGTTTCCACGAATTTACTTATCAGAACAACTATTAGTTCTTAGAGTCATGTTTTTTTTTTAAATATAAATAATTGTTGTAAAAAAACAAACAAATTTTGTTCTTAGTGGTTGGATGTTTATGTGTTTTTATTAAAACAACTGTTGTATCACATTTTGCCTGATTTCATGTGACAGAACCCCCTTGATGATATTGTGAATTCCACTTTAAATCAAGTTGAATTTTACAAAATGGTTGCCTCCCTGGGCTGCCACCTTACTGTGGTGGAGGGGTTTGAGTGTCCCATTGATCCTAGGAGCTATGCTGTCAGGGGCTTCATGCCCCTAGTAGGGTCACCCAAGGCAGACAGGTCCTAGGTGAGGGACCAGACAAAGTGCAGCCCAAAGACCCCTTATGACAAGTACAATAAATGGTCTAAATGTTCCCTCGCCTGGACGCAGGTCACCGGGGCCCCACTCTGGAGCCAGGCCCGGAGGTGGGGCACGCTGGCGAGCGCCTGGTGGCCGGGCTTTTACCCATGGAGCCCGGCCGGGCACAGCCCGAAGAGGAGACGTGGGTCCCCCTTCCCATGGGCTCACCACCTGTGGGAGGGGCCAAAGGGGTCGGGTGCAATGTGGGATGGGTGGTGGCCGAGGGCGGGGACCCTGGCGGTCTGATCCTCGGCTACAGAAGCTGGCCATTGGGACATGGAATGTCACCTCTCTGGTGGGGAAGGAGCCTGAGCTAGTGTGTGAGGTTGAGAGGTTCTGGCTAGAAATACAGGTAGTCCCCGACTTACGAGCGAGTTCCGTACCTAGGGGGCGCTCGTATGTCAAAAATTAGTAAGTAGGATCACAAACATTTTTTTTTATTTAATAAATGAATACATGTACAGTACTGTACAGTCACCAAGCACTTGGCCTATCCTAACAGTTTTTAAAGATGAAAGAGTGAGTTGAATTGTCTCCCTTTCCTAAGGGAGCTAGCTCCCTTTATGGGAATGGAGGCTGCAGGGAGGAGGGAGACAATTCAACTGACTCCTTACTCAGCGTTTCTCAAATAGTGGGGCGCGCCCCCCTGGGGGGGCGCAGTGCGATGCCAATGGGGGCTTGTGTCGTGTGACCCAGTTTTGCACATTTTGAAAGTAAAATGGTAAGTGTAATTACACATCCGCGACAGTAGGGGCAGTGGCGCTGTTGTCAGACTGAGAGCGCAGAATAGTTTTTTCACAGAGCAAGAAGCCACAGCAGCGCATGAGAAGTTTTAGAAAGTGCAGCGAAGATGAGGAGAAATATTTAACAGGGATGAAAAGAAAGGCGAAGACAGACGAAGATAATGAGACAAACGAAGCAGGTCCCCAGAAAGCTAACACGAGGAAATATGACGAAGCGTATTTAGCGCTTGGCTTCACTGTGACGACGGTGGGAGATGAGGAAAGACCGGTGTGTCTGTTATGTCTTAAAATGTTAGCAACGGACAGCATGAAGCCTAATAAATTAAGACGTCACTTAACCACATTACACCCCATTCATGCTAATAAGCCATTGGAGTTTTTTTATCGAAAACATGATGAATATTGCCAACAATCATCCCGCTTTATGAACGCCACGTCAGAAAACCAGCGAGCACTGTTAGCCTCTTACAAAGTGTCATACTAAATCGCTCAGTGTAAAAAACCACACACCATAGCAGAGGAGCTGATACTACCTGCAGCATTAGACATGTTGTCAGTCATGCTGGATGACAAAAGTGCAGCAAAATTAAAAACTATCCCTCTGTCCAATGACACTGTTACCAGACGAATAAATGACATATTGCTTATGATCTTCAAGAACAGCTGGTAGATAAATTCAAAGACAAATGTTTTGCCCTACAATTTGATGAAGCAACTGACCGCAACAAAGACTGCTTGTTTGTGTCTTATGTAAGAATAAGAATATTATAGAAAAATATAGGGAAATATAGGGAATATAGGGAATATATTGAAAAATATAGGGAAAGTTCTGAAGGAATGTGCGGACCAGCTCTGTGAGGTGCTGGCTGACATCTTCACCACCTCACTTGCACTGGAGTCAGTTCCCACCTGCCTGAAGACCGCGACCATCATCCCAGTCCCAAAGAGCTCCACAGTGACTGGTCTGAATGACTATAGACCAGTGGCCCTCACCCCGATAGTCGCTAAATGTTTTGAGAAACTGGTCATGTCCCACATCAAGACAACCGTCAACATCAACGAGGACCCTCATCAATACGCATACCGTGAGAACCGATCAACAGAGGACGCCATTTCTTCCGTGGTCCACACTGCTCTCACCCACCTGGATCAGAAGGACTCATACGTGCGTCTGCTCTTTGTGGACTTCACATCTGCCTTCAACACCATGATCCCCCAAACTCTGATAGACAAACTATCTACACTTGGACTAAGCCCCTCTATTTGTAACTGGATACTAGACTTCTTAACAGACAGACCACAGTCCGTGAAGATCCACAACTTCTCCTCCTCCACCATAACCCTCAGCACTGGCTCTCCTCAGGGATGTGTGCTGAGCCCCCTTCTGTTCACTCTGCTCACATATGATTGTACAGCCACACTTCCAGGCTGTCATATTGTTAAGTTTGCAGATGATACAGCGGTGGTGGGATGCATCACAAACAATGATGAGTCCAGCTACAGACAGGAGGTGGAACACCTGGAGAGCTGGTGCAAAGAGAATAATCTTCACATGAATGTGAAGAAGACAAAGGAGATGATTGTGGACTTCAGAAGGAACAAACACACCCATGCCCCACTGATAATAGGTGGGTCTGCAGTGGAAGTGGTCTCCAGCTACAAATACTTGGGTGTACACATGAATGATAACCTCAGCTGGAGCAACAACACCACCAGCCTGATCAAGAAAGGTCATCAGAGACTCTACTTCCTCAGACGGCTGAGACGAGCCGGTCTGAGCAGCCCAGTTCTCACCTCGTTCTACAGGTGTGCAGTGGAGAGCATCCTGTGCTCCAGCATCAACGTGTGGCATGGAGGCTGCACAGTTGAAGAAAGAAAAGCTCTGCAGAGAGTGGTGAAGGCTGCACAGAAGTCTGTTGGAGTCAGTCTCCCCACCATCACAGACATTTACACCTCTAGATGCAGGAAAAGAGCCACCTGTATCATGAAAGACCTCACTCATCCAGCACACTCACTCTTTGCCCCACTCCCCTCAGGACGGAGGTTGAGGAGCATCAAGTGTAGAACCACTAGACTGAGGAACAGCTTCTACCCTGAGGCTGTTAGACTCATGAATAAATAAAAATAAAATTAAAATAAACACTGCAAAATATCACATCATGGTGATGCTGATATGTTTTCTTGTTGCTGTGTTCATCTGTGACCATCTGTGACCATCTGCTCATACAAACTCATGTTCGTGCTGCTGTTTATTCCCACTATATTAGGCTTAGTGTATTACTAGTTGATGTTTTTCTTAGTTAGTTCTCGATGTTATTACTGTTTTTCTCTTTCATTTGTTGTTGGATGTAACTGGGACCTCGTGTACATAATCTCGTTTTCATCTCATGTACCACATGCGGTGCAAATGACAATAAAGACTCTCTGACTCTGACTCTGATTATAGTAAATTATTAGATAAAAGTAATGGTGATATGAAAGCAACATGGCGAGTAATGAATAGTGTCCTGAAGAATCATAAAGCAAAAACTGGTATTTCAAAATATTTTGTAAAAGACAACGATGAAATTCATGATGAAAATGAAATTGTAAATGGATTTAATCAATATTTTGTGAATGTTGGATCAAGCCTTGCAGCTAAAATACCAAAAGTAGATAAAAATGTGATCCACTCAATTACAAGTTGTGCAAATAGTATTTTTCTAAATGGAACTAACAAAGTGGAAATAATGAATGTAGTAAAAAAATCTTACAGACAGATCAAAAGACTGGGTGGACATGGATATGATGTTTGTAAAGGACATAATGAGCCATGTTATTGAGCCGTTCACATACATATGTAATTTATCATTTTCAACAGGAATATTTCCAGATAATATGAAAGTAGCTAAGGTCGTTCCTCTTTTTAAAAATGGTGATAAATGTGTGTTCAACAATTATAGACCTATATCCTTGTTACCACAGTTTTCAAAAATTCTTGAAAAACTATTTGTAAACAGACTAGATCAATTTATAGATAAACAAAATATTCTAAGCAACAGTCAGTATGGGTTTAGAGCAAAAAACTACATCAATGGCTCTCATGGAATTAATGGAACAAATAACTACTGCTGTCGATCAAAAACAATATTGTATCAGTATTTTTGTTGATTTAAAAAAAGCATTCGATACTATTGATCACACCATTCTCCTTGAAAAACTGAACAAATATGGTATTAGAGGACCAGCATTACAGTGGGTATCTAGCTACTTAAAAGATAGGAAACAATTTGTACAAATAAATGATGTAAGATCTGACCTCTGTAATATCACATGTGGAGTTCCCCAAGGCTCTGTACTTGGACCAAAGCTTTTTATTTTATATGTGAATGACTTGGTAAATGTGTCAGGACTCCTTAAATGTGTACTTTTTGCTGATGATACCACTTTTTTCTGTTTAGGTGAAGATATAGAACAAATGTTGGAATTGATAAAGACAGAATTTGTCAAGATACAAACTTGGTTTAAAATAAATAAATTATCATTAAATCTAGAAAAAACTAATTACATGATATTCGGTAATAAAAAGAAAACTGTTGATGTTCCACTCAAAATTGAGGATGTTGAGATTTGTAGAGTGAGTGAGGTGAAGTTTTTGGGTGTTATCATTGATGACAAACTGACATGGAAACAACACATAAATTCTGTAAGAATAAAAATAGCTAAATCGATTGCAGTACTGTACAAAGTCAGAGACCTATTGAATGATAAAGCTCTGTATTTGTTGTATAACACAATCATTGTTCCACACTTAATCTATTGTATTGATGTTTGGGGGAATGCGTGTAAAACAATCACAAAGCCTATTTTTGTATTACAGAAAAGAGCTGTAAGAATTATCACTAGAAAACATTACCGTCATCCATCAAGTACATTATTTTATCAACTGAAGTTATTGAAGTTCCATGATTTGGTAGACTATAATATTTTATCAGTTATGTATAGGGCTCAAAATAATGCATTACCTTTAAATATCCAAATGCATTTTGTTAAAAGACAAAGTTGTTATAATCTTAAGGGGACAGAGATGTTTGTAAAACCACAATTCAGAACTAGTTTGAAGGGACGTTCTACCTCAATCCAGGGAATTAGATTATGGAATGGCTTGGAGAATGTAGTTAAAAATGCCAAGTCAATGTTTACATTTAAGAAAATGATCAAAACAAATGTGTTAAAAAAATATATGAAATAGCGTAATGTGTATTGTATTAGTTAGAAAATTAGAAAGAGTTAGTCATTTTGTACTGTTGGTTGAAGATTATTATTGTTTAATCTGATTGTTGTTGAAGATTATTATTGTTTAATCTGATTGTTGGAAAACGTTGGTTGAAGATTATTATTGTTTACATGGTAGATTATTATTGTTTAATCTGATTGTTGGAAGTAAGGGGCAGATATAATAATGTAGTAGGCATGACCGTGTCCACTTTGATACACCTGTGTATTTTTGAACTGTTCCAGAGATTACCTTTACTGACCTCTCAGTAAAGCAAGACATTTACTACAAATCATCCCATTAGTTGTAATCTGAGAACATAGTCACCAAAAGAGACTATTTCTATCTTTGATTTTATTCTAATGTAATCAAAAGAATAACTTTTGTCATTTTCATGATGTGTGCTTTTAAGCTGTGCTATTCTTTTAATATGGAGTATTACTGTGTCACTCCTGCTGTGTTAAAGTTGAAGTCTCGGGTCACAGAGGCCCGGCCGTTTTGTTTAGAAATAAGAAGACAGTTAATCTGTTGTTTGCAGGAGAATGACTCCAACTTTCTGTGTCTTTTCCTAAACAATCTCCCTCTGCTGAATTTCACCTTGAATCGTGATAACAAGTGAACTGTTCGACTGTTTTCTTTTGAACCAATGGAAAAGAGACAAGTTTCTCTCATCTCTTTGATCCTTCCTTAAAGTTCTAAGCTGTTGCTGGAACTGAGAGTCTGCGGTCGAGACTAGGATGTGAGTCTTCGTCTAAGAACTGATGATCGTCTAGTCACACGCTAAGGACAGTCATTCAGTTAAAGGCTGATAACATGCTGTTATGAGTCCACTTCGAACGAGCGTAAGCTCAAAACTTTGTTTATTCCTTCCTGGAATAAGTTTATCTTGAAGTCAGAGGCCAGGAGCTGACGCATTTTCTGATGACCAACGCGGAACCCAGGAGACGTTGAAAACGTAAACTAGAACCAGTTTGGACGTGCTGGGCCTGAATGACTCTGTGCACCTGAAAGGCTGGTGTCATTTCTTTATCAGACTCGTCGTCGAAGGTAAAGAGCTGCTTACAAACGTACCTGGATTTTAGCAGAAGTCGGATGAGAAGTGTCACTTTTGGTAACATGCTCAAGACAATTTCCTTTAAACCATCTCTCCATCTTCCTCCTATCTCCTTTCCCTCAATTCTAAGCTGGAAACTATTTAAGCTAAAGAGCCCTCAGACTAAATATGTTTAACACCCTGTATTTAGGTCTGTTGTGTTGTAATTCAAGTGTGCTGACGTGTTAAATTGAAAGAAAGTGAAATCATGTCAATCAAGTGTAATGGTGTTAATTTAGTTGATTTATTTTAAATAAATGATAGTGTCTTTGACATATCAAACTAAGTTAACGTCTCTGTCACTTAATGGCTTTATTTATTTATCCATCATAAAGATCACAGAAATATTGGGTAAACTGAAAAAGAAAAGAATCCGTGAAATTACTTATTCAATCTGAATAAGTAAATTAATTAAGGTAAATAGGCCAGTATTAATATTGAACTCCTCATAATCCTTTACAATAAGATTTATTCTTCTTTCTGCAACCTTTCATTTTTTTTAAATATGTTGTACATTATCATTTATGAGATTGTCTTGTATTGTTTCTTTTGTAAAAAAAATGAACAAATTTAATAAACATAAACATGTACGCTTTGAAATGACAAATTCCCTGTGTGAGGATCTACTTTTTTGTAAATATGTAAAAAACAGAGCCACAGCTGAAGAGCTATTCAAAATCCTGGACAAGGAGTTCAGGCTCTCATCAAACAGGTCTCACCCAAAGTTAAGTGGACATACTGTGTCATACATAGAGAAGCACTGGCTTCAAGGCACCTTTCCTCAGAATTAAATGAGATCATGACTGACATCATAGGTGTGGTCAATTTTATAAAGACCAGACCACTAAAAAAAAGAGTCTTCTCTGCCATCTGTGAGGAGATGGGAGCTGAACACCAAGCTGTGCTGTTTCACAGTGAAGCACGGTGGTGGCTGTCACGAGGAAAAGTTTTGTCCTGAGTTTTTGAGCTCAGAGAGGAGATAAGAGTGTTTTTGGTTCAGGAGCACAAGCACGAATTTGCAGAAAAATTTAGTGATGAGAACTTCCTGGCAAAACTGGCCTACCTGAGTGACATATTTGGAAGGCTTAATGAACTGAATCTACAGCTTCAAGGGAAAGATAAACACCTCCCTCAGGTCACAGACAAGATCAGCTCTTTCACTCGGAAGCTTGCAATGTGGGGCAGGCGACTTGATGAAGGAAATACTGATTCATTTGAGAACCTGAATGAATTTGTGGACACTACGGAGTATGATGCCTCCTCAGTGATTCCCTGCATCAAGCAGCATATTTCATCATTGATGCTGTTCTTTGAAAAGTACTTCCCTGAAAACAGTTCCCAGTATGACTGGGTCAGAGATCCTTTCAATGCACCAGCTCCTACTGGTTTCAGCTCTGCAGAGGAAGACCAGTTCATTGACCTGACATCTGACTCCACATTGAGACTCAGGTTCACATCACAGACACTGAGTGAGTTCTGGCTGAGTGTAGAGAAGGAGTATCCACTCTTAGGGCAGAAGGCTATGGACATTCTTATTCCTTTTGCAACATTTGATTTGATTTGATGTCCATTCATTTTAAAAAGAACAATACAAGACAGTTTCCTCAGCTATAAGAATACAAGTAGTATAAAATGAAGGGAGCAGAAAGAAGATGAAATCTTATTATGTCTGCCTCTTATTTCACAGTTTGTTCAACCAATGATAACCTTCAAATTACATCACAAAATGAATAATTCTACTTAATTTTTCTAACTGTAATAACTTAACATCATATAACATATAATACCATATAATAACGCAACATCATATCTTTGTGAGACTGGCTTCTCTGCTGTTGCTACACGAAAGACCAAGTACTGTACAGGTCCCAGCTAAACATTGAACACGAGCTGAGAGTTGCCGTGTCAAGCTTGAAACCCCGCTTTGAAAAGCTATGCGCTGCAAAACGTGCTCATTGTAGCCATTAGTCCTGACTTCCTCATTTTGTTTAAAAAAAAACCACAAATTGTTGTACTGTATTTGTGGTTAAATATATTGTGTTCCTGAATAAATGTTACTGTTCAATTTGAATTTGTTATTGATTTTATTTCAATAAATTTTTCAGTATCAAATGGCAGTCAGTTCAAAAATGTTTGTAAATCAAACAAGGATTGCATGACCTCTTGTGCAGCCACCAA
The DNA here is from genome assembly GCA_038048925.1 of Garcialebias charrua. NCBI lineage: Eukaryota > Metazoa > Chordata > Actinopteri > Cyprinodontiformes > Rivulidae > Garcialebias > Garcialebias charrua. Next base: position 46,954 of record JBBPBX010000262.1, read on the forward strand.
GTCCTGTAGAAGCCTGTTAATCACCGCAGATTCAATCCAGGTGTGTAGCAGAAAGAAAACAAATTCTGCCACAGGAAGCACCTCCCAAGGGAAGACAGAAAGGTGTGTGGCTTCCCTTCTGCTACACACCTGCTTCTGCAGGACTTGGTGGCTGCAGAAGAGGTCATACAATCATGTGGATCAGCTGCTTGTGACAAATTCATTCATTTCCTCATCATTTCAGTCATGGAGTCAGCGGAGGAGGAAGCGATCACTTGACTTTTGACAAAAACAAAAGAAAAGGCCAGATCGGGGATGAAGAAGAGGAATTTAATACGTTTGTGTCACATACAAAACTGTCCGGCGCCGGGCAGTTTATTGTGCAACAACGCGTTTGCATACGCGGTCGTGAAAATTTGTGCTTGGCGCGTACATGCCCTGTGGGGGTACGCGCGTACCTCTGCATACGGACGGCGTTGAGCGGCGTACGGTCGAACGCAGAGCTATGAGGGGGCCTTTATATAAGCTGCACACAGACTACTTTTCACTGTGTCATTTTGTCAGTGTTGTCCCATGAAAACATATACTTAAATATCTGCAGGAATGTGAGGGGTGTACTCACTTTTGTGATACACTGTAAATTGATGGGTTACTAGCATCTTTCCCAGGTTTTTTAATAGGAATAACTATGGCTTCCTTCCAGCTTTCAGGCAAAGTTCCCTCCTTCCACACTTTATTAAACAACAACAGTAATATTCTTAACCCTATTTCGCTCAAGTTTCTTAACATTATATAATGTCATCCTTTCCAGGAGCAGTCATCCCAGAGTTAGCTAGGGCCCCTTTCAACTCCTGCATTGTGAACACGACATTAAACTCATTTGCTACATGCTCATTCTTCCTCAACACGTCTGAATATACAGCCCTTGTTCTTTCTCTATTTCCTATCTCTTCTTCAGTTAAATTACCTGATTGTACTATGTATCTTTGCTAAAGTGTTTGCCAAGAGTTTAGCTTTGCCTTCATTTGTTTCCACGAATTTACTTATCAGAACAACTATTAGTTCTTAGAGTCATGTTTTTTTTTAAATATAAATAATTGTTGTAAAAAAAAAAACAAATTTTGTTCTTAGTGGTTGGATGTTTATGTGTTTTTATTAAAACAACTGTTGTATCACATTTTGCCTGATTTCATGTGACAGAACCCCCTTGATGATATTGTGAATTCCACTTTAAATCAAGTTGAATTTTACAAAATGGTTGCCTCCCTGGGCTGCCACCTTACTGTGGTGGAGGGGTTTGAGTGTCCCATTGATCCTAGGAGCTATGCTGTCAGGGGCTTCATGCCCCTAGTAGGGTCACCCAAGGCAGACAGGTCCTAGGTGAGGGACCAGACAAAGTGCAGCCCAAAGACCCCTTATGACAAGTACAATAAATGGTCTAAATGTTCCCTCGCCCGGACGCGGGTCACCGGGGCCCCACTCTGGAGCCAGGCCCGGAGGTGGGGCACGCTGGCGAGCGCCTGGTGGCCGGGCTTTTACCCATGGAGCCCGGCCGGGCACAGCCCGAAGAGGAGACGTGGGTCCCCCTTCCCATGGGCTCACCACCTGTGGGAGGGGCCAAAGGGGTCGGGTGCAATGTGGGATGGGTGGTGGCCGAGGGCGGGGACCCTGGCGGTCTGATCCTCGGCTACAGAAGCTGGCCATTGGGACATGGAATGTCACCTCTCTGGTGGGGAAGGAGCCTGAGCTAGTGTGTGAGGTTGAGAGGTTCTGGCTAGAAATACAGGTAGTCCCCGACTTACGAGCGAGTTCCGTACCTAGGGGGCGCTCGTATGTCAAAAATTAGTAAGTAGGATCACAAACATTTTTTTTTATTTAATAAATGAATACATGTACAGTACTGTACAGTCACCAAGCACTTGGCCTATCCTAACAGTTTTTAAAGATGAAAGAGTGAGTTGAATTGTCTCCCTTTCCTAAGGGAGCTAGCTCCCTTTATGGGAATGGAGGCTGCAGGGAGGAGGGAGACAATTCAACTGACTCCTTACTCAGCGTTTCTCAAATAGTGGGGCGCGCCCCCCTGGGGGGGCGCAGTGCGATGCCAATGGGGGCTTGTGTCGTGTGACCCAGTTTTGCACATTTTGAAAGTAAAATGGTAAGTGTAATTGCACATCCGCGACAGTAGGGGCAGTGGCGCTGTTGTCAGACTGAGAGCGCGGAATAGTTTTTTCACAGAGCAAGAAGCCACAGCAGCGCATGAGAAGTTTTAGAAAGTGCAGCGAAGATGAGGAGAAATATTTAACAGGGATGAAAAGAAAGGCGAAGACAGACGAAGATAATGAGACAAACGAAGCAGGTCCCCAGAAAGCTAACACGAGGAAATATGACGAAGCGTATTTAGCGCTTGGCTTCACTGTGACGACGGTGGGAGATGAGGAAAGACCGGTGTGTCTGTTATGTCTTAAAATGTTAGCAACGGACAGCATGAAGCCTAATAAATTAAGACGTCACTTAACCACATTACACCCCATTCATGCTAATAAGCCATTGGAGTTTTTTTATCGAAAACATGATGAATATTGCCAGCAATCATCCCGCTTTATGAACGCCACGTCAGAAAACCAGCGAGCACTGTTAGCCTCTTACAAAGTGTCATACTAAATCGCTCAGTGTAAAAAACCACACACCATAGCAGAGGAGCTGATACTACCTGCAGCATTAGACATGTTGTCAGTCATGCTGGATGACAAAAGTGCAGCAAAATTAAAAACTATCCCTCTGTCCAATGACACTGTTACCAGACGAATAAATGACATATTGCTTATGATCTTCAAGAACAGCTGGTAGATAAATTCAAAGACAAATGTTTTGCCCTACAATTTGATGAAGCAACTGACCGCAACAAAGACTGCTTGTTTGTGTCTTATGTAAGAATAAGAATATTATAGTAAATTATTAGATAAAAGTAATGGTGATATGAAAGCAACATGGCGAGTAATGAATAGTGTCCTAAAGAATCATAAAGCAAAAACTGGTATTTCAAAATATTTTGTAAAAGACAACGATGAAATTCATGATGAAAATGAAATTGTAAATGGATTTAATCAATATTTTGTGAATGTTGGATCAAGCCTTGCAGCTAAAATACCAAAAGTAGATAAAAATGTGATCCACTCAATTACAGGTTGTGCAAATAGTATTTTTCTAAATGGAACTAACAAAGAGGAAATAATGAATGTAGTAAAAAATCTTACAGACAAGAGATCAAAAGACTGGGTGGACATGGATATGATGTTTGTAAAGGACATAATGAGCCATGTTATTGAGCCGTTCACATACATATGTAATTTATCATTTTCAACAGGAATATTTCCAGATAATATGAAAGTAGCTAAGGTCGTTCCTCTTTTTAAAAATGGTGATAAATGTGTGTTCAACAATTATAGACCTATATCCTTGTTACCACAGTTTTCAAAAATTCTTGAAAAACTATTTGTAAACAGACTAGATCAATTTATAGATAAACAAAATATTCTAAGCAACAGTCAGTATGGGTTTAGAGCAAAAAACTACATCAATGGCTCTCATGGAATTAATGGAACAAATAACTACTGCTGTCGATCAAAAACAATATTGTATCAGTATTTTTGTTGATTTAAAAAAAGCATTCGATACTATTGATCACACCATTCTCCTTGAAAAACTGAACAAATATGGTATTAGAGGACCAGCATTACAGTGGGTATCTAGCTACTTAAAAGATAGGAAACAATTTGTACAAATAAATGATGTAAGATCTGACCTCTGTAATATCACATGTGGAGTTCCCCAAGGCTCTGTACTTGGACCAAAGCTTTTTATTTTATATGTGAATGACTTGGTAAATGTGTCAGGACTCCTTAAATGTGTACTTTTTGCTGATGATACCACTTTTTTCTGTTTAGGTGAAGATATAGAACAAATGTTGGAATTGATAAAGACAGAATTTGTCAAGATACAAACTTGGTTTAAAATAAATAAATTATCATTAAATCTAGAAAAAACTAATTACATGATATTCGGTAATAAAAAGAAAACTGTTGATGTTCCACTCAAAATTGAGGATGTTGAGATTTGTAGAGTGAGTGAGGTGAAGTTTTTGGGTGTTATCATTGATGACAAACTGACATGGAAACAACACATAAATTCTGTAAGAATAAAAATAGCTAAATCGATTGCAGTACTGTACAAAGTCAGAGACCTATTGAATGATAAAGCTCTGTATTTGTTGTATAACACAATCATTGTTCCACACTTAATCTATTGTATTGATGTTTGGGGGAAAGTGTGTAAAACAGCATCCTCATCTTCCACCTTGTCATCTCCATCTTCACTCACTGCCCTCTCTGCCTGCCTGGAGGCAATTAGGGCATGGATGAATCAGAACTTTCTTCAATTAAACTGCTCCAAGACCGAGGCCATACTGATTGGCACCCCTCACCAGGTACAGACATCTACTATAACAACACTTTCCTTTTCTGGACAAGACATCCCCCTCTCCACCTCTGTTACAAATCTTGGAATAAAAATGGACTCCAATCTTACATTTGAAAATCACATTAAGCTTCTGTTTAAAACTTGCTTCTTCCATCTTCGAAACATCTCTAGACTTCGCCCATCCCTAACTTTTTCCGATGCTGAGAAGCTCGTCCATGCTTTTGTCTCCTCCAGGCTCGACTACTGCAACTCCCTGTTTATTGGAATCCCTGGCAAAAACCTTCAGAAACTTCAATATATTCAAAACAGTGCAGCAAGGATCTTGTTGCGAGTTCGTAAATTTGAACATATTACGCCCATTCTTCATAACCTTCATTGGCTTCCTGTCGCCTACAGAATTCAGTACAAAACTGCTCTCATTACACATCAATGCTTACATGGAGCTTCACCAGATTATCTGAAGGATATTCTTATTCCACACTCATCCACCCGGTCGCTGCGGTCACAGAACAGTAATCTCCTTCACATTCCGAGAACCAAATTAAGGACCATGGGAGACCGGGCTTTCAGTGTGGCTGCCCCCCGCCTGTGGAACTCTCTTCCTGACTGTCTGAGGGTCCCACAGTCTGTGGTTGACTTTAAGAGCGGCTTGAAGACCTTTCTTTTCAACCGAGCATACTCTACCTCCTCATGATTCTACTTTTGTTCTTAGTTGATACTGTTATTGATTTTACTTGTTTTATTACTTGTTTTATTGACATTTAATTTCTGTTGCACCGTGTAGCACTTTGAGATTTTCATTAATGAAAAGTGCGTTATAAATTGAATTCATTATTATTATTATTATTATTAACAATCACAAAGCCTGTTTTTGTATTACAGAAAAGAGCTATAAGAATTATCACTAGTCCATCAAGTACATTATTTTATCAACTGAAGTTATTGAAGTTCCATGATTTGGTAGACTATAATATTTTATCAGTTATGTATAGGGCTCAAAATAATGCATTACCTTTAAATATCCAAATGCATTTTGTTAAAAGACAAAGTTGTTATAATCTTAAGGGGACAGAGATGTTTGTAAAACCACAATTCAGAACTAGTTTGAAGGGACGTTCTACCTCAATCCAGGGAATTAGATTATGGAATGGCTTGGAGAATGTAGTTAAAAATGCCAAGTCAATGTTTACATTTAAGAAAATGATCAAAACAAATGTGTTAAAAAAATATATGAAATAGCGTAATGTGTATTGTATTAGTTAGAAAATTAGAAAGAGTTAGTCATTTTGTACTGTTGGTTGAAGATTATTATTGTTTAATCTGATTGTTGTTGTAGATTATTATTGTTTAATCTGATTGTTGGAAAACGTTGGTTGAAGATTATTATTGTTTACATGGTAGATTATTATTGTTTAATCTGATTGTTGGAAGTATGGGGCAGATATAATAATGTAGTAGGCATGACCGTGTCCACTTTGATACACCTGTGTATTTTTGAACTGTTCCAGAGATTACCTTTACTGACCTCTCAGTAAAGCAAGACATTTACTACAAATCATCCCATTAGTTGTAATCTGAGAACATAGTCACCAAAAGAGACTATTTCTATCTTTGATTTTATTCTAATGTAATCAAAAGAATAACTTTTGTCATTTTCATGATGTTTGCTTTTAAGCTGTGCTATTCTTTTAATATGGAGTATTACTGTGTCACTCCTGCTGTGTTAAAGTTGAAGTCTCGGGTCACAGAGGCCCGACCGTTTTGTTTAGAAATAAGAAGACAGTTAATCTGTTGTTTGCAGGAGAATGACTCCAACTTTCTGTGTCTTTTCCTAAACAATCTCCCTCTGCTGAATTTCACCTTGAATCGTGATAACAAGTGAACTGTTCGACTGTTTTCTTTTGAACCAATGGAAAAGAGACAAGTTTCTCTCATCTCTTTGATCCTTCCTTAAAGTTCTAAGCTGTTGCTGGAACTGAGAGTTTGCGGTCGAGACTAGGATGTGAGTCTTCGTCTAAGAACTGATGATCGTCTAGTCACACGCTAAGGACAGTCATTCAGTTAAAGGCTGATAACATGCTGTTATGAGTCCACTTCGAACGAGCGTAAGCTCAAAACTTTGTTTATTCCTTCCTGGAATAAGTTTATCTTGAAGTCAGAGGCCAGGAGCTGACGCATTTTCTGATGACCAACGCGGAACCCAGGAGACGTTGAAAACGTAAACTAGAACCAGTTTGGACGTGCTGGGCCTGAAGGACTCTGTGCACCTGAAAGGCAGGTGTCATTTCTTTATCAGACTCGTCGTCGAAGGTAAAGAGCTGTTTACAAACGTACCTGGAATTTAGCAGAAGTCGGATGGAAAGTGTCATTTCTGGTAACATGGTCAAGACAAATAATTTCCTCTTAACCTCTCCTAATTCCTCTTAAATCTCTCCTTATTCCATTCTAAGCTGGCAACTACATTTTAAGCTAAGAGCCACAGACTTAAGTATATTAACATCTAGGGCTGGACGATATGGCCAAAATTTTTATCACGATATAGTTCTTAATTTCGGTCGATAACGATATAATTCGATATCGATATAAACAATATAAAAGCCTAAAAAAACCTATAAACTATACAACTAAATTAATGTTCACCTTGTATTTGTATTTAGCCTCCAAAAAAATGGACATCACCATCAAATAAACATAAAATTCTCAACCCAATAATTCTCAGTCGGGTCATCTGGACACTTTCTTTTTTAGTAGAAAAGTTTCACCCTCCATCCAGTTTCTATAAAAAATAAACTGTCCAGATGATCCAACTGAAAATTATTGGATTTGGTACCTGGATTATTGAGCATGAACTTTCTTGCCATAAAATTCTCAACTGTGTCAATATTAATAGTTTTAACTTTAAACATCTTTAAAATTTACAGCATTGAAATTCATAGTTAATTAAATAAAACTTTTGGGTGTTGTTATTTATAAGAAGCTGACATAGAAATCTCATGGAAATTACTTAAGAATAAAAATAACAAAATCAATTGCATTACTGTATAAAGTAAAATAGTTTTTGAATGACAAAGTTTTGAATATATTGTATAATGTAATGATTGTTCCATATTTAATCTGTTGTATTGAAGTTTGGGGAAAAGCATGTAAAACTATTACAAACCCTGTTTTTATTTGATAAAAAAGAGCTATAAGAATTATTAATAGGAAGTGATATGGTCACCCAACAAATATTTCATCAGTTTAAATTATTAAAATTTTATGATTTGGTTGAACATAGTATTTTACAAGTCATGTATAAAACAAAACAAAAATTACCCCCCAAATATTCAATTAAAATTTGTTTAAAGTTATTAAACCCTGAAGGGAATGTAAATGTTTGTAAAATCTTCATTTAGAACTAGTGTGAAGGAGCTGAGTTTGAGTTGTAAATCAGGAAACAGGATTGTGTTGACTTGATTTCACCATAAACAGTGCAGGTGAAGTGAAGGTTGTTGTTTGTTTGTAGTTATTTTGTATATTTTAAACAAGGGGCAGATATTCTAACACTATTTTTGTTTTTCTGCACATTTTCATTCAGTGGTTTTTTATTTTTATTTTACTTCTGATGAATTCGTTTTATTTTGAATAAAAAAAAACATGCAGCACTGGGGCTGCTTGTTTACGTCGAAGTTTCAGGGAAACGTTGGCTCAAACTTTATTGTTCTTCATCTTCTGACTCTCATCATGTTCTATCGAGTGGGAACTCTTCAGATTAAACAAGTTAGATGTTTCCACCGCTAGTTAGAACGACTCCGTCACGTTTTGCAAAATAAAGAAACCGAGTAGGAGGAACTCGCTGCAGATGAGACCTGCAGTTTAACAAAACCGAACTACGTCCACACCGACGAATTAGTCTTTCCTCTCATCAGTGATGTCGTCTGTTTTCTCTTCGCTTATGAAACTTTGTTCAGTCACATTCTGACGGTCATGAGCACTCGTTTGACTCGTTTTGAAGCGAAAACTTAACGCACTTTGGAGACTAGCTTAGCTTTTAGCCTGCTACTGCTAACGCCTGCTGCTGGACTGAGTGCTGCGTGACATCTACGTCACCACGCACGTTTTGTGTCACAGCTTTTTCTGTCCGGGCGGGTTGTTGAAGCAGCCGCTTCAACACGAACAGAAACAGAAAACATCAGTGAAACGTTGTAAAATCCTATAGAAATATCGAAAATATGCTTAAACTTCATATCATCGTTATTGAATAAAAGTATATCGCGATATTTATCGTTATTGAATTATTGTCCAGCACTATTAACATCCATATTTATGTCTGTTGTGTTACATTTAAGTGTGCTGATGCGTGTTTAAATTGCAAGAAGGTGAAATCATGTCAATCAAGTGTAATGATGTTGATTTTAGTTGATTTATTTTAAATAAATGGTAGTGTCGCCTGTCATACCAAACTAAAGTCAACGTCTCTGTCACTTAATGGCTTTATGGTTATTTATCTATTATAAAGATCACAGAAATATTGGGTAAACTGAAAAAGAAAAGAATCCGTGAAATTACTATTCAATCTGAATAAGTAATTAAGATATATAACGTGTGTCAGTTTAATACTGACTCTCCTAAATATCTTGCAGACATTTCCCTCGTTTTTTAATTTATTTATTCTTTTACTGTAAGCTTTTCTATTTATTATCTTTGAAATGTATGCAGGAGTTCTGACACAATGGCAGTTGTTCGCTGAAATGTGGGTCGATGTTGTGCTAAAAATTGATGGGCTGCCAAATGGCACCCACAGGAGCGTGGAGGGAGGAAAAAGGGAGGAGGAACGCTGCTCGTTTCTGAGAAATTTAACAATAAAAGCACCTGAACAATTTTTTCTTTTGCTCGAAATTATATCAAAAGTGTCTCAGTCTAACGATTGCTTAATAAATGCACTTTGATGGTCAAATATTATTAATTATTATTATTACGGTGACATTCTCTACATGAATGCTCCTACAAGCACCCTGCGGATGTTGGATGTTGTCTATCATGGTGCACTAAGATTCATAACTGGTTGTGATTATCGTACCCACCACTGCACCCTGTATTCACTGGTTAACTGGACATCATTAACCTCACGCAGACTCTTCCACTGGTACATTTTCATCTTTAAATCACTTCTTGGTCTGCTGCCCTCATACATCTCCTCCTACATGTCTTTGCGTGAGTGCAGCTACAGTGTGCGCTCTCAGGACATGATTACCTGCAGTGTTCCGTCAGTGAGGACTGAACTTGGAAAAAGGGCCTTCTCCTATTCCGCTCCTGCTTCATGGAATATCTTACAAAAAGATCTGAAGCTCTCGAACTTGACTTCTCTAAATGGTTTTCAGAATCTGTTGGAATCCTGGCAAAAACCAATGCAGATTTGTTCCTGTCTTTGATTTTATACGTCTACCTTATAATGTTTTGCTAGTTTTTTGATACTTTGTAAAAAAAAAAAAAATTGTTTTTTCTCTCTTTTGTTTTCTATTGTTTATTGTTTGTTTGTTTGTTTATTGTTTAAGGAAATTCTACCATTGCTGTTCATTGTTCTTTAGTTTTAGCAGGTCGCTTTCGTAAATGAGCCCATGAGGTTCAAAAGATTTACCTGACTAAATAAAGGTTGAATGAAAAAAAAAATTATCTGCATTTTGCCAGGGCGGTTCAGCTGGTTTGACAGTTGGTCCAAGCAGCGAGCAAAACAAAGGTGGGGAGACCATGCAAGCTGATTGTATCATTAATAGCTGGTGAAGATTCTCAGTCATCCAGGACATGGAAAATTCAGAAAAGTTCCAGAAAAAAAAAGTGTAATAAATAAAGTCCAGTTGTATCTGTCTTAACATTTTTTGAATTTGTCATTATAGCCACGTTGTCATTATAGCCACGTTTACCTATTACATGATACAAAGCATGCCTTACTGCTACTACTACTCTGCTACCATCAAATGGCTGATACTAGTAGTGCTCTTTTTTTCAGTCAGAATGAATGAAAACGGTCATATCTCAGCCAATAATTGGTTTATAAATCCATCCATCCATTATCTTTTGCATATCTTACTATCTTCTTCCATTTTGGGTCACGGCGATCGTCTGTGCCCATGTCCAGCAGTCACTGTGCAATGGGCTGGGTACACCCTGGACAAGTCGCAAGTCCATCACAGGGCCACATGGAGACAAATGAGACAAACAACCATTCACTCTCACACTCCCACCTAGGGACAATTTTGAGTCACCAATCAGCCTAACATGCATGTTTTTGGTCTGTGGGAGGAAACCAGAGTACCTGGAGAAAACCACTCATGTACGGAGAGAACATGCAAATTTCACCCAGAAAGGTCCCCCAACCAGGATTTGAACCGGGAATCTGCTTGCTGAGAGGCAGCAGCTTTACCAGTTGAGCCACCGTGCTGCTGGTTTATAAACACGGTAAAAAATCCATAAATATGTCGCTTCGGCCTGAAAGTCGCAGGACATGTAAATTATGCAAAAAAACTGTGACATATAGGGAAGAAAATACGGTATTGCATTATTGATCAAACAGCTTGCCAAATCTCAGGGAAAAAACTTGATATTAGATAATTTTCCTCGATACATTTTTTTTTTGATTTATTCATTTTGCAAGAAAATAAAAAAACAGACAAATAAAATGAAAGGCGGCAGAAGAAGAAAAAAATCTTGTTTTTTCTGCCCCTTATACTCCAATAAACAATTCATATAACCAACTCTTTTGATTTTGATTACTTGGTTTCAACCTACAATAAACTCTTCATACAACCAACTCACTTGATTTCCAAGAAAAGAACAACTAAATTTATAATTTTTAATTTTATATTATATATTTTATATATATATTTTTTAACATAAATGATAAGTATAAAAAATGTTTCTCATTTGTTTAACTTGGTTCTCTTTATCTACTTTTAAGACTTGTGTGAAAATCTCATGATGTTTTAGGTTATTTTTATGCAGAAATTTAGAAAGTTTTAAAGGGGACCACAGATGCAAAATTCACTTTTTAATGTTTTTTTTACTCAACTTTGGGTATGTACTTCATAAAAAAACAGTCCTAAGGCCAAAGAAATGCACCCAGTGGTTTATTTACTCTAAGTAGATTTATTTTACTGTGATAATTACGTTTCGTTTTTGAAATAAACTGGAAGTCAATCTCGCTTGTGACGTCACAAGCGAGAGAGGACAACCCACCCCAACCTGAGTCCAGCCCCTCACCTAGCAACCCCTGGTTAGGCTCAACCCACTTCTGTATTAAACACATGACTGTTGTTTTTCATGATTTCATCTCATCTTTTGTTTATATGTTATTAATTTCATGTGTACAGCACTTTGTTGCAGCTGTGGTTTTTTAAATGGCTTTATAAATAAAGTATAATTGTTATTTTTATGTTTTAGTTCAATTTTTAGTGTATTTGCGATCTCTCCCAACGCGCCGCCGGCAAAAATTAAACGAGCATACCCCCGGCGTAGAGACCGGCGGCAACGGGACCCTCTTCTGGCGCGATGGAGCGGAGCTTCAACTGTACAGCCTCACTGAAGCCTCACAGGAGCCTCGCAGCAGCGAGGACCTTCTCCTTACGGATTAATTTACGGGAGACACTTGGTGAACTTTGTGTGTCTTGACTGGAACAGCGATAACTCCCAAAATCGCCGCGTGCAACGAGCGGAGCTGGCGAACACCGGAAGAGGAACAAGCTAACATTAGCTTCGGATTCGGGTGGTCTCATGCTAAAAGGAGCAGCAAATTGCGGCGCGCTCAGACGGGTTTCGGTAAGTTATCTTAAGCTAGCACTAACAGTAAGTCAAATGAGTAATAAAAAAAGAGCTAATTTTAAAACAACAACACATTACAGATACTGGCTGTTACAGAGGGCGTAAACAGATCTTTGAAGGGCGTGGACTTCAGAACTTCTATCAGAAACCGGTCGTTCAAAACGAAAGTTAAAAATGGCAGAATTAAAAAGGGTATAATTGATTATCTAAGAATTATTTTGTGCATTAAATTGAAGGAATAGGGTCTAGATAGCCAACAGAAATACCATAAAAATTTAAAAAATACATCTGAGGTCCCCTTTAACAAACTTTCAAGCACCACTGTATGTGTGAATATAAAGTTATAATTGTGCCTGATGTTCATGTTTTCAGTGGTCCCTGCAGATGTTCAGCAGAAGGTGCTGATTAAAGAAGAAGCTCCTGAAGTACGGATGCTTGGTGTGGACCAACAGGATCCAGAGACCCTCAACATAAAGGAGGAAGAGGAGGAACTGTGGACCAGTCAAGAGGGAGAGCAGTTTTGTGTGAAAAAGGAGACTGATGACACCAGGTTTTCATTCACTGCTGTTTCTTGGAAGAATGAGGAAGATGAAGAGAAACCTCTGTTTTTACAGCTTCATCAGCACCAAGTAAAAGAGGAAGATCTTCCAACCAGCAGCTCAGCTGACCAGATGAAAGCAGCAACTGGTGGAGAGGACTGTGGAGAAGGAGAAACTACCAGGAACCCAGATCTAAATACTTATGGAGATGATTGCAGCTCTTCAGAGACTGAAGTCAGTGAGGATGATGAAGGTGATGAGGTGAAGGACTCTGACTCTCAGCTAAAAGACTTATCAGACTCTGGGTCAGAACCTGAAGATGGTGACAAAGACTGGAAGGAGAGCAGAGCTCCTGAGTCAGGCATAAACACTGTCAACAAATCTTGCAGCTTCACTGAGCATGGGAAACAATTTCACAAGACGAGTCAGTCAGTGACGTCTTCAAGTTGTTTGGTTATCGAGGAACGTTTAAAAGTGAAGAAAACTGGAGGCTCAATCAAGAAAAAACAGTCAGGAAAGAACTCATTTAGTTGTGAAGACTGTGGAAAAATATTTAACCATAATAGTGATCTAAATAGACACATGGTAGTCCACACAGGACAGAAAGCATTTGCTTGTGATCTTTGTGGACAAAGTTTTGGACTGAAGTCACATTTAAACTCACACATGAAAGTCCACACAGGACAGAAAGCATTTGCTTGTGATCTTTGTGGACAAAGGTTTGGACTGAAGTCACATTTAAACTCACACATGATAGTCCACACAGGAAAGAAAACATTTGCTTGTGATCTTTGTGGATGCAGGTTCGCACTGAAGTCATGTTTAAACAGACACATGATAGTCCACACAGGACAGAAAGCATTTGCTTGTGATCTTTGTGGACAAAGGTTTGGAGAGAAGTCACATTTAAACAAACACATGGTAGTCCACACAGGACAGAAAACATTTGCTTGTGATCTTTGTGGACGCAGGTTTGGACTGAAGTCAAATTTAAACACACACATGATAGTCCACACAGGACAGAAAGCATTTGCTTGTGATCTTTGTGGACACAGGTTTGGACTGAAGTCAAGTTTAAACAGACACATGATAGTCCACACAGGACATAAAGCATTTGCTTGTGATCTTTGTGGACAAAGGTTTGGACTGAAGTTACATTTAAACTCGCACATGAAAGTCCACACAGGACATAAAGCATTTGCTTGTGATCTTTGTGGACAAAGGTTTGGACTGAAGTCACATTTAAACTCACACATGATAGTACACACAGGACAGAAAACATTTGCTTGTGATCTTTGCGGACGCAGGTTTGGACAGAAGTCAAATTTAAACACACACATGATAGTCCACACAGGACAGAAAGCATTTGCTTGTGATCTTTGTGGACAAAGGTTTGGAGAGAAGTCACATTTAAACAAACACATGATAGTCCACACAGGACAGAGAACATTTGCTTGTGATCTTTGTGGACGCAGGTTTGGACGAAAGTCAGATTTAAACAGACACCTGAAATTGAAGTGTAACTCCCCAACACCTGCTGCACTCATGCAGCCACAGACCATGGCATTCCCACCACCATGCTTGACTGTAGGCATCACACACTTGTCTTTGTACTCCTCACCTGACTGCCGCCACACATGCTTGAGACCATCTGAACCAAACTAATCTTGATCTCATCAGACCATCGGACATGGTTCCAGTAATCCATGTCCTTTGTTGACATGTCTTCAGCAAACTGTTTGCGGGCTTTCTTGTGTACAGACTTCAGAAGAGGCTTTTTTCTGGGATGACGGCCATGCAGACCAATTTCGTGTAGTTTACGGCGTATGGTCTGAGCACTGACAGGCTGACCCCCCACCTCTTCAATCTCTGCTGCAATGCTGACAGCACTCCTGCGCCTATCTTTCAAAGATAACATTTGGATGTGACGCTGAGCACATGCACTCAGCTTCTTTGGACGGCCAACACAAGGTCTGTTCTGAGTGGACCCAGCTCTTTTAAAACGCGTATATCCATGAAACTCATCTCCAGGCCAGCGGTCACTCTTTCAGGGATGAAGATGTTCACATCCTTGATATAGAGGAACGATGGTTTGAGAGATGAGTAAAGGAGGCCATCTTTGTGAAAAGAAACCATCATTAAACAGAGGCGGGGGCCTCCGGGTTCAACTGTCCCCCTCTTACAATGCTGTTATTGCTAGTATCACTCAGCCTTCTGTGAATAGCAAACAACCATCAGGGTGCTAACGATCCATCGTTAGACTGATGGTCCTCCTTGATCATGTGAGCAGCTGGTTTCGGCTGTTATTAGCCAATTGGTTGATCCACTGTGAGAGGGGGCTATTTATAAGACTGAGCTGAATACAGCAACTCAGACTGAGGAAGTCTTTCGGACGAAAGACGAAAAGTTTTTTTTTTTGTTGCTTTGATTTGTTTTATTTTTTGAATGTCCAGAGGACCAGACTTAGCTTTTTTAGACTCCCCATTGTACATTCCTGATACACACTCCACTGACAAATAGAAGCAATGTTACTTGATACTAGAGTTAGGTCAAGGACAGATTCCCTACCTGAATCAACATCTATTTTAGTTTTTCTACCATTATTTATACAAACTAGGTCTCGACCATCTAACATGTCTTAAATTATTTGACCATTATAATCTGTCCTTTCACTACCCCACAATGAGTTATCATCATCATCAGCTTTATTTATAAAGCACTTTAACACAGCCACAGCAGAAACAAAGCGCTGGACACTAGCTACAAACAAGATAAAAGAAAGCATAAAAACAGAACTACAAAACTAACACAGAGTGAACTAAAATTTCAATTTAAAATACAATAAAATGACAAGTTAAACAAATGAAGTAAAATCAAGTCTCAGTTGGGTTGAAGGCCAATGAGTAGAGATGTGTTTTCAAACGGGTTTTAAAAATGGACAGTGAGGGAGCCTGTCGAATGTGTAAAGGCAGAGCATTCCATAACTCGGGGCCACTAACAGAGTAGGCCCTGTCTCCTCGAAGCTTCCTCTTACTCTTTGGAATGACCAGGAGTTATGAGCATTAAAGTCCCCACACCATACTAACCTTGAAGCCCCTTGACCTATTGATTCCAGTTTATCTATTTCAAGTCTTTTACATGGATTCTAATAATTCACCACCACTATTTTTCATCTTTTACCCATATTTCTATCACTACACATTCCAGATCCTCATTTTCATCTAATGATCTATGAGACCCCTTGCTTCACAAAAGTTGCACATCCCCCTCCAGGTCCCTCCTTTCGATCTTTCCTAATTATTTCATATCCTTGTAACACAAAATCCAATCTAGGCTTAAGCCATGTCTCCTGTACACATATAATATCAGGTTTGTCCTTTCTATTATCTATAAACTTTTTGAATTCCTGGCCATTTGCAATTAAACTCCTTGCATTCCCTTGTTAAAGAATAATTGTTACTAAGAACAGTCAATACATGGTTCTTGACTTGCCCGCACACTGAGTTAATCTCTTACCTCTTCCCACTTAAGTCCTACCATATCAAGATGATGTGCTGCCTTAACAATTATTTGTAATCGCTCTGTTTTAGATTTGACATCATGAGTAGCATTGATGACTCCAGCAATAAATGTAACACTTTTCTTTTTCTCCTCCCAAGTTGACTTCCTGTTGTCGATAATTGCAAAAAGTAGGACTTTATTTTTAAAACCAGACTGTTAAAACTCTTTGACAACAGACCTGACAAGGCCTTCCAGAAAACACCAGCATCTTCTGCACAACACACACGTACACACACACAGAACCAAAACACACACAGGTCCTCACACTCACATAAACACACACACATGCACACACTTAGGCTGCTTACACTCACATAAACTCACACACATGCACACACTTAGGCTGCTGCAAAACACAGGAAGTGTGCAGTTGCACACACACGAAGAGTTTTTGCTGTAGAAGTGAGTTTTTAATGCCTTTAACAGAGTATCAGAGCTGTTAAACTCTTATAAAGGCTGTAAAACTAATCAGACTTAAATGGAAAAATGAAATATATTAGGATATTTGTGATGATAGTTAAGTTATTGTAATTTTCATGTTTGTTTGATTTGTTAGATTATGCATTCTGTGATTATGCGATTTATGCAGAAATGTAACATTGTAAGATGAAATGATGTGTTGTAATTTTCCATGTCAAACTGGAGTGTGTTTCCACAGTCGGGTGCAGGTGGGTTTCACCTTTCCACAAGACTGAACTATGGTAACCTAAGTTGGACACAAATGAACTTTTTTAACCCTGTCGTCCAAGGCTGAACACAACAAGTTCCAAACTGGTATAAGTCAGAATTCATTCATTCATTCATTCAACCTTTATTTAGTCAGGTAAATCTTTTGAACCTCATGGGCTCATTTACGAAAGTGACCTGCTAAAACTAAAGAACAATGAACAGCAATGATAGAATTTCCTTAAACAATAAACAAACAAACAATAAACAATAGAAAACAAAAGAGAGAAAAAAACAAAAGATTATTATTATTTTTTTTTTTTAACAAAGCATCAAAAAACTAGCAAAACATTATAAGGTAGACGTATAAAATCAAAGACAGGAACAAATCTGCATTGGTTTTTGCCAGGATTCCAACAGATTCTGAAAACCATTTAGAGAAGTCAAGGTCGCAGAAGAATGCAGACCCAGCCCAGATCTCAACATGATGAAGGGTCAGATGATACCACCAGCCAATAAAAAGTCAAAGAAAGATGCGGCCAGTTCTGGAAAATACCCAGAAGGTGGATACTGGACCCTTCAGGATTATAAAAACAGAGGGAACAAAGACATTGGGCTGAATTGTTGAAGACCGTGGTGGATTTACTGGACAAGACTTGGACTATGGGAGCTGAACAGAAGATTTGGACAATCTGAAAAGAGTCTCCTTTGGATGAAAAGAGGAGTTACTTTTTTGCTTCAGCCCGGATTTCTATTTCTTCAAAATTTGGACAAGCTTTCAGAGTTGGAGTACCACCCTCAGCCCAGTTAGGGTTGAGGCATTTTTCCTTACTTTTGGAAATAACCCTTAGGGATTATACCATGATGGAGGCCAGGGAAATACTCCCTTTTTTGTCCGATTAAATTTATATCAAATTGTTATAACAGCATACCTTGCACGCTCATGAGGAATTAAAATCAGTTATAGTTTCGAGTCTCTAATCTTTGACAAGGACTGTTTGCTGATGATAGATTAGAGGGGTTTACGAGAGTTTTGTGCATGGATTCAACTCCTTGGGGGACCCCAAGGTGATGACTGGCACACTGAAGACTAATGGTAAATGGAGCTTACTTATATAGCGCCTTCCAACCCCCTGTGAGGGGCTCCAAAGGGCTCTCAGTCTGTGATCGTAGGAAACACTGAGGATCTTACACCTCCACCCCACTGCATTGAATGCCTCTCATCATCAGGACTGAACCATGTTGGATTATTTTATGTTTTATTGAGTCTGTCCTCACTTTTTCATTTCTCTGCTGGTTTGGAATGTTGAACTTGAAAAACCGTAATCGCTTACAGGGTGTCATCAAAGAATGCGGGAAAATAATAGGGACTCAAATGAACAACATTATGGATCTATTTAAGTCTAGATCTAGATCCAAAGCTAAAAAAAATCTTGGCAGATCCCATTCATCCTCTACACACTCAGTTAAATATTCTGCCTTCAGGCAGAAGATATGGCCTACCTAAATGTAGAACGAACAGATTAAAAATCTCATTCATCCTCTCAGTTATTGGATTTTTAAACAAAAATTAGTATTAAAAACTTATCTCCTTTTACATATTTTTATCTTGGAAATCTAACTTCATGTTTTTAAGGATGAATGGTTTGCTTTTATTATGCTGTACCCTTCAGTAATGTTTTTATGTATTTTTGTTTTGATGCTACTTTTTATTCTGTTTTATATTATAGCTTTATGAAAGTGCTAGCTGTCTCACCACCTCTACCTGTTGTAGATGAATTGCCCCTTGGGGACCTAATAAAGTGAACTTGAACTTGATAACTGATTTTTCTTGAACCATCATCTGCTTGGACTATCATTTTTCTTGGACTATCTTTTTTGTTGAGTTGCAAATTTTTGTTGAATTTTGCCATTTTGTTGGGATACACCGCCGGTTTTGATTGGATTATAACATTTTGGTAGATTAAAGCATTTTTGTTGGATTACAACTTTTGGGGGATTATACCAACTTCCTTTGGATCACAACAAGTTTTCCTGTGGATTTTCTTGTCGGATTATAACTCAACAATTTTTCCATCGATTGGATTATAATTCTCTTACTGGACTACAACTTAACCACCTTAACCCTGCCTGTGGGAACACACCTAGAGAGCCGTGGAATTGTTTGATTTTTAAGTGCCAATTATGTAATCTCATGTTATCAACTGTAGTAGATATGCTTGATGCTGTTATACCCTGCAAATCATTGATTATTAAAGCAAAGCAAAACATACAAATTTGGATTTTCATTGACTCACATGATACTCAAGGATGGAATACTTGGTTCAACGATAACAACACAACTGAGAAGGTTTTTAAAGATTTCCTTAGCTTTGAATATAAAACAACACCTTGGGATCTTGTCCCTAGATTCTAAAACTAACCAGATCAGTAACAATTGCAATCTACAAAGAGGTAAGCGGTCGTTAATGTATGCTTCCCCGTGGGGTACGATCTGACTCCTGCTGCTAGGTCAGGCTATTCACGAGGTGAGATAAGGGTGTGGCGTGCAGATAGGAGACCGTTAACAGTCTGGGTGAATTACCTCATCACAACCTTAATTCTAACTGTTCCAGACCACCTCAGGTAATACTTGAGTGCTGGGATTAGTTAAGAACCCATTAGTGGAGTAGGTTGGAGTGAGGGTTGTTGCAAAATCCTGTGGCTACCTTAATCAGGTAGAAAAACATGGCGTCCCTGTGGCGGGCGTTCTTTTGGCGATAAGAACCCCTAAGAGACAAGATGTATATCAGAAGAGCTGACCGAGCGCCGTGAGAAGGGTGTACACAGGAAAACTGATCAAACATCAAAAAGAAAAGGACGTGCGTCTGGAGGATCAGACCGAGCGTCGAAACAAGATAACTCAGACAGTGAAGGAGTTGTGAACGGTTGGGAAAAGCCACCAGCCGAGTGCCCCTTAGTGACCACTAGGTAGTGGGTGGGGTAGAGGGCTTACTAAGGGCTACTAACCATAGTCCAAGTAGTAAGTTAAGCAGCTGGTCTGTTTTCATCCCAGGATTCGGGACAGAAAGCCAGGCAGCTTTGGAAACAGAAAACTTGAGACGACAAAAACAAAAAATGGCAGCACCGACAGGAACGGTGAGTCGGTCTGAGGAAGATATCCCTAAAGAACCAATGTCCCAGCCAGAGGGAGAAAAACCAGAGGGACTAGCGCTCCAAATCCTCCTGTATGGTCAACGTTGTAAAACCTGGGATCGTTAGTCCAGAAAATGTTCAAAGAAAATAACCCTGGAGTGAGTGAAGAAACCTTGCAACAAAACCTAGTAAAATACATGGATGAAAAAGGTGTACTCTACTACCTTCAAGTAGGGCTGGGCTGTCAAATGTTAGCATTAAGGGACCCAGCAAAAATAAAAACTAAGGCGGAGATCAAACAATGGTTGACCACAAGTCGAAGAACCCAGGTGTGGACTTATAACTTCTGTGATCAGCCCGTCAATCGAATATGATCCCCTAGTGAAAATGATAGCCAAAGCAACGGGATTGAAACAAAAGCAGCCTCAAGATATAGACAATATGAGGGTGAACTGGCAAGATAGGGGCTAATCAAGCAAAAAATGAAAGATCAAGGTTTCGAACATAAAAGTGAACAAGGTTCTGTCGTGGATTCTCCTGGAAATTCAGAGGAGGAAGTTGACCAAGAGAAGGAGCAAGGAGCAAAAGCATTCAAAATTAAGCAAACAAACCTTCTCGTCCGGATAAAGACAGAAGGTCAAGGGAGAACTGAACATGTGAAAAGGCTTTTATTCCCGCCTCTCGCTCAAACCCAGAACTCTGGAGCTCCACGCCAAACATAGGACAATACAGAATTTCCAAAAACTATAACTCAGACGCAGAATCAGAACCTAACAAAAAACAGGGTAAAAAAGCAACGCAGCCTATTCCCAGGTAAACTGGAGAGGAAAATTGCAGCTGAAGAAAGTGTTGTTGAGTGGAGTTCAGGAGATTAATTTGAGAACGGAAGGATTGAAGAGCAAATGGATATACTTGCCCAAAGTTTATTGGAAAGAATGAGAGAGCACTGGTGGAAAGAGGTAAGCAGTCGTTAATGTACGCTTCCCCGTGGGGTGCGATCTGACTCCTGCTGCTAGGTCAGGCTATTCACGGGGTGAGATAAGGGTGTGGTGTGTAGATAGGAGACCGTTAACAGTCTGGGTGAATTACCTCATCACAGCCTTAATTCTAACTGTTCCAGACCACCTCAGGTAATACTTGAGTGCTGGAATTTGTTAAGAACCCGTTAGTGAAGTAGACTGGAGTGAGGGTTGTTGCAAGAATCCTGTGGCTACCTCACTCAGGTAGAAAAACACTGTCTTCCTCACTTTCAATTATTGCATGTTCTTTTCCATTCATTCCTATTTCTCTAATTCCCTAAGTCACTCTTTTAGCTGCTTCCGCATAAGTTACTTTTCCCTTAACTTTAATTAGCTGCACAACAATCTCTCTTTTAAGGACTTCACATCCCCACTAGGCCACACTGTGATTTCCTCCACAGTTACAACATTTTGGCTGTACTCCCTCTCCACATTTACCATACTTATGATCCCTTGATGCATGTTCAATAATCAAGGTAGAAAGATCTAAAAAAAAAAGAAGCTAAGTCTGGTCCTCTGGACATTCAAAAAACAAAGCAAAAAAATTGAAGAAACATTTGTCGTTCGTCCGAAAGACTTCCTCATTCTGAGATGCTGTATTCAGCTCAGTCTTATAAATAGCACCCTCTCACAGTTGATCAACCAGTTTGCTGATGACAGCCTGAAACCAGTTGTTCACATGATCAAGGAGGACCATCAGCCTAACGATGGATCGTTAGCACCCTGATGGTTGTTTGCTATTCACAGAGGGCTAAGTGATACTATCAATAACAGCATTGTAAGATCCCCTCCACACCTAGCACACCTTCTAGTTCTTTTACATTCTTTTGCCAAATGTCTAAATTCCTGACACTTGTAGCATCTCATGGGTTTAGGGATGTATTCTCTCACACTAAACTTAACAAAACCAAAACATAACTCAGCTGGAATCCTCTTACTTGAAAACTCAATCAGCACTGTTTCCGTGTTCTTTTTCTCTACTCCTCTTGTTAACCTTTATGCACTTTTAACCATCTTATCTCTAACATGTAAATTTAATACAAGCTCCTTCATTTCTATCTCACACCTGAAATAACACCTCTACATCCCTGGAAGGCAGAACTTTCCTCAACCTTTACAACTTTATACACTTTAACCTTACCAATAGAAGTTAATTTCTTTGCTTTTACAACTTGCTCCTCGCTACATCCAACCAACAAATTTCCATCTCTGAGAATTTTAACATATTTCATATCTCCAACTTTTTCTCTAATAATTTTAGTGAGTTTTAACAGATTAATTTTCTTTACCCCATCATCACCTTCAAAGGTTATCACTATCTTTGGGATATTTTCTTTTTTATCCTTATCAACCTCTTCCTCACTCTCTATCATCCCTACACTTGAATCTTCCTTCTTTTTCCTCTTACGCTGACTTGCCTTTTTTCTAACTTCAGACAACTCATTACCTCTACTTTCCCCACTCAAACCAGCTTCTTCCACGCTCTCATCAAACTCCATGTTACTATCCTCATCTCTCCCTGCCATTCTAAAGGACAGGTAAAAAATTAGTGAATATTGCTTATCTGGACCTATACAGGCCGTCGGTCAACAATTTATCACAAATTTTGAATGATCGAACCAAACTCGGCAGGACTACAAAAACCATTGTCAAGGACCCACCCAAAATGATATAGCTGACTAAAGATTTGCCTGTAAACAATACAAACATTTGCATAACATACAGCATATACATAATTAGTGCTGGACAACAATAATAATAATAATAATACATTTTATTTGTAGGCACCTTTCTTGGCACTCAAGGTCACCTTACATTGTCAATCATAAAAAATAAAAAACAGACACATTATAAACACAGAAAAAACAAGTAAAATGAATTAAAATTAAAATTAAAAATAAGACAATGCAGTTGTTATCATGCATAGGCTACTTTAAACAGGTGAGTTTTGAGTTTGACTTTGAAATGTGGCAATGAGTCTGTGTTGTGAATATCAGGTGGGAGTGAGTTCCAGAGCTGGGGAGCAGAGCAACTGAATGCTCTGCTCCCCATAGTAACAAGACGGGCAATGGGAACAATGAGCTGAATAGAAGAAGAGGATCTGAGGGTACGAGCAGGTGTAGCAATGTGAATAATGTCTGAAAGGCAAAGGTGGGCGCATGAACGCTATGTAACGCTAATGCGCTAATCCGCTTACAGCGGACCTAACATTTTTGTCAGCGTAACAGTGGTTTGACTAATTTGCATAATTCATGAGCGGATTTTTGCTTTCTAAGATTAAAATTAAGCACCGCTAATAGCAATATATTTGAAAGACTTCATTTTCTTAAACAGCTGAGGGTTTGGCTGTAAATGTTTCACAACATGGATGAACTATCCAACAGCGCCCCTCGCCTACAACCAGAAGTAATGAGAGGATATAGCCTTCCTGCAAGTTGATTTCAGTGACGGTTCTGATCCCACAATGCTTTGTGTCTGCTTACATACCAGGAAGACAATGGTTACAATCATAGATATAATAAACACTAGATAAGCTGAGGCGGAGTCTCCGGCGTCGTCACGTGGCAGCCATCTTGCGACAGACAGCAACATTAGCTGCAGCTGTTGAAACTGAATGGAGGTGAGGGGTTTACACAAACAAAAATACTCTTAACTCGCTGTAATCTTGACGGATTTACAAACGGTTTATCTTTTTAAAAACGTTATTAACGTGGCTATGATTTCTTTGGTAGTCAGACAGCACTTTTGTCTTTTTTAAAACGTTTTATTCATGTTTTGGGTGTCACACTCATCGAGAATCTAGAATCTGTTTTTATTACACCAATAACTATTTTATTACAAACAATGTGTTGTTCTTTACATAGCACATTTTAGACACTCTACTTTTGTTTATTTTAGCTTGTAAAAACAAGAGGCTCAAACACCTCTAGAAGAATAGAAGACAACCTGGCAATGGACCTGTCTCAGGATAAAGCTCAGTCTGATGTTGTGAGTATTAATTGATTCACACAATTGATAAGTGAATAATTTTTTTTTAAACTGTTAAATTCCACATTAATATTATTTATATATTTGTATATTTTTGCAAAGCAACTGGAAGCCACTGCAAAGAGGCGAAAGTGCTGCAAGCGGCAGGCCACTGACCACCCGTATTCACTGCCTCCTTGCCCCAAGGCTATATATGCCAAACTTAATGAAGCCTCAGCTAGAGTGAGGAAATTGCAGAGGGAGAAATCGAATGCCTTGGCAAGAGAAAGGAGGGCCAAGAAAAGCATGCTGTCTCTTCTAGAGGAACTGAAGGAGAAAAATCTCATCAATGAAGAGCTAAAAGACAAGCTTGAATGCTACTCGGGTAAATTAAAAATATTACATTGAATACATAGTATATAGGGTATTTTATGTTCTTTGGTGAAATGACACCCACTAAATCACTCTTAACTGTTTTTCAGATCTTCCAGTTCAACTGTTGTCGAGGCAGGGCAGCAAGTACACCAAGGCCCAGAGAGAGTTTGCCCTTACGCTCCATTTGCATGGGCCAAAGGCATATCACTATCTGAGAGACACTCTGCATATTTGCCTCCCACATCCGAGATCATTGCAAAGGTATTCTTCATTATGTTTGACTGTAAACTAAATCACTTGGAGAAACTTAAGCGCTACATATTGTGTTACCATGAATTGTAGAACTTGCTGAAAAAGGCTTACATTTTTAACTTTTTAGTGCAATGGCATCTATTTTTGGGATGCCAAGTGTTTTCAGTAGGGATGCTTAGTGTTTAAATGATTGTATGGTTAAATTTTTACTTTTTTATTTTACTAAGGTGGCTGAGCTCTGTTGATGCCAAACCTGGTCTAAATAAAATGATGTTGGACATGCTGGAGCAACGTCGCAAAGCAGATGAGGCCAAATACGGATGTGTCTCTTTGATGCTGGATGCCATGGCCATCAAAAAGCATGTTCAATATGATCCTCAGACACAAACAATGTCTGGATTTGTGGACATGGGAGATCGGATAAATGAAGCTGACATTGCCTCTGAGGCTCTGGTGTTCATGGTGGTTGGGCTTCAAGGTTATTGGAAAGCTCCGATTGCATATTATCTGACCAAGTCCCTAACACCAGAGACACAGAAAGTGTTGGTAGAGCATGCATTAGAAGAGCTTCATCATCGCCAGATATTTAAGGATGCCCAATGTGCCTTACTGCATATGCCATTCTATAACAACATGAACTACTACCTCATGCATATACTGTGTACATTAACTGATATGCTGCTTTGCCACTTTGCAAATGTCAATGCTAGAACCTTTAGTTTATTTTATAGTTATACTTTTTATACTTTTTTACTTTTTGTACTAGTATGCAAAAACTCAGAACAGTATTATGTTCATTAAATGTTTAGTGCTTTAGTTTTTAGAGTTGGTGTAAATTTTCATACTCTTATACCACTATGCAAAAACTCAGGACAGTGTTAAAGTTTTACTATTTTATGCTTATGTCTATTATTATATGTTTCAGTGTTTTAATGTTTAAATAGTTACTGTTGCACCGAGGGAGTGAGAGTCTTGTCACACTATCAGATGTCACACTATCAGATGTTTATTTTTGTTTATTTGTTTGTTTATTTATATTTCTCAATTATTAAATCTTTTCATGTATCTAAAAAGAATAAACTACACATATTGACCAAGGTTGGTGTAATAATGTATTTAATATTACATAATATTTAAATGTGTAGGGAAAAAAATTGGCATAAATTAATTTCATATCACCAATAATAATACTATTTATGATGAAATAGTATTAAATATTTATTAGCATTGTAACATATGTCAGTTAATTTCGCTGGAAATAAACATGTATTTAGAAATAGATGTAAATATAATCTTATTGTGTATACTGCTAGTGCAATACAGTGTCTACATAACGTTATTTTCATGTGAACGTCCATCTTAAGTATACCATATTATAACAACATCTCTCACATTTATAACAAACCAAACCGTTTTAAAATCGGATGGAAATTAAGCAAGTTATGGTTATTTTAATAGTGAATGCACCATTCACATTCATGTTAAGAGTGGGCGTTCTGTCTGTCCCAAGATGGTCGCCGTCTGACGATGTCGGTCTCCATTGGCCAACAGCGGGGCTGTCTTATCTAGTGTTTATTATATCTATGGTTACAATTCCTATGCCAGCAAAAACAGTTAGCGTTTGAAATCCAGAGACTAAAATTTTGTATGTATTGATTTATTTTACTTCTAAATAGGAGCTCCTTTTAAAAAAGAAAGAAGAAGTTTCAACGCTGGAGCTCTGTCCACCTCTTTTTCCAAAAGCTCACGGGGGTAGCCATGACAGTCCTGTCCTGCCCCCTCCCATGTGTGTGTTGTGACACGCTTTGTACTCGCCGACAGGCGGTCACGTGGTTCCCGCAGCTGTAGTTAAAGCAGCAGCTCGTTGCCAGTCAGTCAGTTTGAGCAGAGAGACTGACGCAACAGAACACAAAAATCAACTTTTCTTACTTTGTCCGGCGTCTTTCAGTAATTATTGAGCAGTAACAAACTTATTACTTAACTGATTATTGATTATTTCACTGACTGTGTTTTATTAAAGCATTTTTAGACGTGGCAGATGCTTTTATCATTACAGTGAAACAAGACTGTAAAAACATTTGTTAGAAGAAATGGAAAAAAATGTCTATGCAATACAATGATCAATATAGCCATGTCAACAGTGTTTGTTTTATAATGTTACAAATGTAAAAAAAAAAAAAGTAAAACTTATTATAAAGCACTTTGAGATTTTTATGAAGTACATTTAATACTATTGTTTATTAATTACATCATGTCAAGTCAGCAGGAGCAACATTCCAATAATCACAGCACAAACTGAGTTCTGCAAGTTTTATGTTCACAAACATTTTCAATCAGGGCTCAAAATATTTATAGAAAGAAATGCCTCTGAAAATTTCACCAAATCTCACAAAAAAACTCTTCAGCCAAGTAATTTTAAGAAAATGAAGGTGGAGGAGGAGCAGCCACGTCCCTCCAACCTGACAACAGCCTGGTTTCATCATCATGTACCCAGAATGCATTGCTTCAGTTTTCCAATAAACGGTTTTAAAATTACTTTATTGATTCTTCTTTAATGAAAAATCTCCTAAAAACAAAAGAAAAAGACAAAGGAGCATTCGAAATAGCAATCCACACATTAAACAACTTTTAAAATTTTGGACCCTGAGTGAAAGGTATATTTTAATAGATGACACCCTGAGCAAATTGCCGTTTAAAGGTAGGGTAAGGTGTATAACCATTTATACACCTGTAGTTGGCAGTGTGGTGCAAATATAGCAAAACGTTGCCGGCTACAAATTGTTGAATATAAATAGCGGATTAGATAAGCTTCCCCTAATTTTCTTAAGGCATTTGTGCATTTGAAATTGTGGACCTAAAAAAATTAATAAGCGTTTTAGAAATTGTGGAACTAATTTTTTAATTAGCGTTGCCCACCACTGCTGAAAGGTATGGAGGAGCAAGGTTGTGGACAGCTTTGAATGTAAGGAGGAGTATCTTGTAATTGATGCGATGTGGGATGGGAAGCCAATGAAGCTGATTTAAAACTGGTGTGATGTGATGGATTGAGGGGGTCTGTGTAATGATACGGGCAGCTGAATTTTGGACCAGTTGTAATTTACGAAGGGTTTTCTGGGGTAGGCCAGAAAGAAGAGAATTACAATAATCTAAACGAGAGGTGACTAGACTGTGAACCAGAACAGCAGTGGAGTGAGGAGTGAGGGAAGGACGGAGACGATTAATGTTTCGAAGATGAAAGTAGGCTGACCGAGTGATATTATTGACATGGGAAGAGAAAGAGAGGGTGCTATCAAAGATGACACCCAGACTCTTAACCTGATGGGAGGGAAAGATGGAAGAGTTATCAACTGGAATGGAGAAGCTATGAAGTTTGTTTAGTATTGATTTTGTTCCAATTAAAAGAAGTTCTGTTTTATTGCAATTTAGTTTAAGAAAATTTAAAGTGAACCAGTGTTTTATTTCAAGCAGACAATCAGTGAGGGACGAAGGTGGAAGTGCAGAATTAGGTTTGGTTGAAAGATAGAGTTGGGTGTCATCTGCGTAGCAGTGAAACTGAATATGATGTTTGCGAAAAATGAAACCAAGAGGGAGAAGGTAAATGATAAACAACAAGGGTCCCAGGACTGAGCCTTGTGGAACACCTGAGGTAACGGAAACAGGATGAGACGTGGATGATTTTAGTTGAACAAACTGAGTGCGGCCAGAAAGGTATGAATGGAACCAGTCTAGAGGTGTATCTACAATGCCAAGAGAGGAAAGTCTGTCCAGAAGAATTTTGTGTGAAATTGTGTCAAAGGCTGCAGTCAGATCAAGCAGAAGGAGTATGGATAATAAACCAGAGTCGGCAGCGAGGAGAAGGTCATTGGTGATTTTTATGAGTGCACTTTCAGTACTGTGGAACGGACGGAAACCAGATTGAAATTGTTCATATAAATTATTGCAAGACAGATGAGCATGAAGTTGAGCAGCTACTGTTTTTTCAAGAATTTTTACAATAATTCAGTAACGAAAAAAATCGCGATATAATTTTATTCAATAACGATGATATGAAGTTTAAGCATATTTTCGATATTTCGATAGACATAACGCTATGATTACAGTGTTTCGCTGATGTATTCGTTTTTCTGTTCGGGTTGACGTTTCAACCCGGACAGAAAAAGCTGCAGCATAAATACGTAAATGCGTGATGAGGTAATATGCAAAGCCCGAGTCCGGGAGTCAGTGGTAGCAAGATAGGCTAATCTACAACGTGCAGAAAGTTTTTCAGCCAAAATGCGTGCCCGTCAGACTGAAGAAGTGTTCAACCCGGACAGAAAAAGCCGCGGCATAACTACGTAAGTACGTGGTGACGTAATATGCAGAGCGGGAGTCAGTGCTAGCAAGCTATGCTAATCTACAACATGTGAAAAGTTTTCAAATCAAAATGAGTGCCCCTCAGAATGTGACTGAAGAAGTGTTCACAAAGGAAGAGAAAGCAGACGACATAATTGACAAGAAAGGAAAGACTAATTTGGCGGTTTGGAAGTGGTTTGGCTTTCAAAGATCTGATAAACAGCAGGTTTATGTATGCTGCAAAATATGTCGAAGAGTCGTTCCAACTAGCAGTGGGAGTACAACTAACTTGTTTCACCATCTGAAGAGTTTGCACTCTATAGAATATGCTGAGAGTCAAAAGATGAAGCATAATAAAAAATCTGAGCCAACATGTCCCTGAAGTATCACTCCCGGCTCCAGCTGTATCCAAAGAGAAGCCCATTCAGCAAATGCAGATTGCTGTATTCATGCTATATGACAAAAACTCCAAGCGTCATAAAGACATAACTAAGGCTGTTACAAATTTCTTGGCGAAATACATGATGCTCTTTACTAAAGACAAGGGCGGCCGTGGCGTAGTGGTAATGGCAGTCGTCCCCCGATCGGAAGGTTGGTGGTTCGAATCCCGGTTCCCCACACCATGTGTCGTGTCCTTGGGCAAGACACTTAACCCCGAGTTGCTCCTGGTAGGACTGGAAAGCACCTTGCATGGTAGTCTGCCGCTAGCAGATGACACCCTGAGCAAATTGCCGTTTAAAGGTAGGGTAAGGTGTATAACCATTTATACACCTGTAGTTGGCAGTGTGGTGCAAATATAGCAAAACGTTGCCGGCTACAAATTGTTGAATATAAATAGCGGATTAGATAAGCTTCCCCTAATTTTCTTAAGGCATTTGTGCATTTGAAATTGTGGACCTAAAAAAATTAATAAGCGTTTTAGAAATTGTGGAACTAATTTTTTAATTAGCGTTGCCCACCACTGCTGAAAGGTATGGAGGAGCAAGGTTGTGGACAGCTTTGAATGTAAGGAGGAGTATCTTGTAATTGATGCGATGTGGGATGGGAAGCCAATGAAGCTGATTTAAAACTGGTGTGATGTGATGGATTGAGGGGGTCTGTGTAATGATACGGGCAGCTGAATTTTGGACCAGTTGTAATTTACGAAGGGTTTTCTGGGGTAGGCCAAAAAGAAGAGAATTACAATAATCTAAACGAGAGGTGACTAGACTGTGAACCAGAACAGCAGTGGAGTGAGGAGTGAGGGAAGGACGGAGACGATTAATGTTTCGAAGATGAAAGTAGGCTGACCGAGTGATATTATTGACATGGGAAGAGAAAGAGAGGGTGCTATCAAAGATGACACCCAGACTCTTAACCTGATGGGAGGGAAAGATGGAAGAGTTATCAACTGGAATGGAGAAGCTATGAAGTTTGTTTAGTATTGATTTAGTTCCAATTAAAAGAAGTTCTGTTTTATTGCAATTTAGTTTAAGAAAATTTAAAGTGAACCAGTGTTTTATTTCAAGCAGACAATCAGTGAGGGACGAAGGTGGAAGTGCAGAATTAGGTTTGGTTGAAAGATAGAGTTGGGTGTCATCTGCGTAGCAGTGAAACTGAATATGATGTTTGCGAAAAATGAAACCAAGAGGGAGAAGGTAAATGATAAACAACAAGGGTCCCAGGACTGAGCCTTGTGGAACACCTGAGGTAACGGAAACAGGATGAGACGTGGATGATTTTAGTTGAACAAACTGAGTGCGGCCAGAAAGGTATGAATGGAACCAGTCTAGAGGTGTATCTACAATGCCAAGAGAGGAAAGTCTGTCCAGAAGAATTTTGTGTGAAATTGTGTCAAAGGCTGCAGTCAGATCAAGCAGAAGGAGTATGGATAATAAACCAGAGTCGGCAGCGAAGAGAAGGTCATTGGTGATTTTTATGAGTGCACTTTCAGTACTGTGGAACGGACGGAAACCAGATTGAAATTGTTCATATAAATTATTGCAAGACAGATGAGCATGAAGTTGAGCAGCTACTGTTTTTTCAAGAATTTTTACAATAATTCAGTAACGAAAAAAATCGCGATATAATTTTATTCAATAACGATGATATGAAGTTTAAGCATATTTTCGATATTTCGATAGACATAACGCTATGATTACAGTGTTTCGCTGATGTATTCGTTTTTCTGTTCGGGTTGACGTTTCAACCCGGACAGAAAAAGCTGCAGCATAAATACGTAAATGCGTGATGAGGTAATATGCAAAGCCCGAGTCCGGGAGTCAGTGGTAGCAAGATAGGCTAATCTACAACGTGCAGAAAGTTTTTCAGCCAAAATGCGTGCCCGTCAGACTGAAGAAGTGTTCAACCCGGACAGAAAAAGCCGCGGCATAACTACGTAAGTACGTGGTGACGTAATATGCAGAGCGGGAGTCAGTGCTAGCAAGCTATGCTAATCTACAACATGTGAAAAGTTTTCAAATCAAAATGAGTGCCCCTCAGAATGTGACTGAAGAAGTGTTCACAAAGGAAGAGAAAGCAGACGACATAATTGACAAGAAAGGAAAGACTAATTTGGCGGTTTGGAAGTGGTTTGGCTTTCAAAGATCTGATAAACAGCAGGTTTATGTATGCTGCAAAATATGTCGAAGAGTCGTTCCAACTAGCAGTGGGAGTACAACTAACTTGTTTCACCATCTGAAGAGTTTGCACTCTATAGAATATGCTGAGAGTCAAAAGATGAAGCATAATAAAAAATCTGAGCCAACATGTCCCTGAAGTATCACTCCCGGCTCCAGCTGTATCCAAAGAGAAGCCCATTCAGCAAATGCAGATTGCTGTATTCATGCTATATGACAAAAACTCCAAGCGTCATAAAGACATAACTAAGGCTGTTACAAATTTCTTGGCGAAATACATGATGCTCTTTACTAAAGACAAGGGCGGCCGTGGCGTAGTGGTAATGGCAGTCGTCCCCCGATCGGAAGGTTGGTGGTTCGAATCCCGGTTCCCCACACCATGTGTCGTGTCCTTGGGCAAGACACTTAACCCCGAGTTGCTCCTGGTAGGACTGGAAAGCACCTTGCATGGTAGTCTGCCGCTACCGGTGTATGAATGTGTGTAGCACTTTGAGATTTTCACTAATGAAAAGTGCGTTATAAATTGAATTCATTATTATTATTGTAACACCACCGCTTGAGGTGGAGAAGTGTCACGAACACATCTGAAGGTCGTGGGGTGGAGAAGGAGTAACCACGCTGAAAGGGAATAGCTTGGCTGCACGGACTTTATTCAGCTCTTCAATACAACGTCATCCCCTCATGAACGCTGCCCGCGTCTCCCGTTGTTTTCGCCCGCTTAACCTGAACACACCCAAAAACCCACGAAGAAGAAGTCTCTTAAAGACACAGTAACCTAAATACGTAACTGCCCAAATAAATCATCTTACATCAAAATAAATCAAAATAAATCATCTTACATACTTCCCCCTCTTTAAATGAAATGTCCTCATTTCAAAATAAGGTAACCATAGTAACAATAAGAGAAAATAAATCATCTTCCCAAAACACAATCTCAGAACAATAAACAAAGTCCACATATAGAACAGTTTTTTTTTTTTTTACTTTGTCACGACAACAGTCGTCGTGGCTTCCTAACCATGCGCTCCACACCTGGTGACAACTGTACCCTCAGAAGGTGGCAAGCTAAGAGGTGTTTGCGCCGGCTGCTGGGAGACTGGTTCTGTTTGTCTCCTTGGTGAAAGTGTCAATGACCTCGCAGTTTCTGCTGTCTGTGCTGTTTGGCCAAAGATCAAGGGCAATGAGCCAGACAAAGCTGTGTACTTCGGCAGCGTGTTCATGTTTGTCATTGGGACAGATTGATTGCCCTCCATTGTTAATGTGTCTGTGGAACCACGATAAGGTTTCAACCGATCATAGTGGATGACCTTGGTCGCAGCCTGAGGGTGTTGCACATCCACCAGCTTGTAAAGGAGCCCTTTGTCGTCCACAGATACAACCTTATATGGTCCAGTCCAGTTTGGAGCAAGCTTCTGTCGTTGTGTGGTGGGATCATCCATCCATACCAGATCACCACAAACGTATGGCCTGAACCTCGTGTCCTTGTTGTAGTAGTATTCCCGTTTTTGTCTCTGTTCTTCACTATGTAGAAAAACAGTCTCAAAAGCAGCGTCCATCCGTCGAGCTAGTTCTGCACCATAGTTAGTCGGACTATCAGAAACTGTTGGCGATGAAACATGAACAGTAGCCGGTAGTCTGGGCTCTCTGCCATGCACAAGGAAGTAAGGAGAATACCCTGTGCTCGAGTGTGGCGTAGAGTTGAATGAAAGCACCACAGCAGGAAGGTAGTGGTCCCACTCACCCCCATAGTCCTGGATGAGTCGAGCCAACTGTTCTTTCAAAGTCCTGTTAAATCTTTCCACCATACCATTCCCTCTTGGGTGATATGGGGAGGTCCTTTTCTTTGTCATCTGTAGTTTCTGACAAATGTTTTGTATAATTTCTGACTCATATTGTCGTCCCTGATCCGACAACAGTTCCTCAGGGACACCATGTTCAGGGATATACCTTTCACAGAGTAACTGTGCTACCGTGGCAGCCCTTTGATCAACCATAGCATATGCATTCACATACTTGGTGAAATGGTCCTGTACCACAAGCACATATCTGTTTCCCACAGATGTGACTGGCAGTTCGGTAATGTCCGTACAGAGTCAGAGTCAGAGAGTCAGAGAGAATTTATTGTCATTTGCACCGCATGTAGTACATGTGTTGAAAACGAGATTATGTACACAGGGTCCCAGTTACATCCAACAACAAATGCAAGAGAAAAACAATAATAACATCTAGGATTAACTAAGAGAGACATCAGCTAGTAATACACTAAGCCCTAATGTAGTAGAAAAACATCATTATAAACAGCAGCACGAACATGAGCAGATGGTCACAGATGAACGCAGATAGTCACAGATGAACGCAGCAACAAGAAACAGATCAGTATCAGCATGATGTGACATTTTGCAGTGTTTATTCTTATTATTTATTTATTCATGAGTCTGACAGCCTCAGGGTAGAAGCTGTTCCTCAGTCTAGTGGTTCTACATTTGATGCTCCTCAACCTCCGTCCCGAGGGGAGTGGTGCAAAGAGTGAGTGTGCTGGGTGAGTGAGGTCTTTCATGATGCAGGTGGCTCTTTTTCTGCATCTGGAGGTGTAAATGTCTGTGATGGTGGGGAGACTGACTCCCACAGACTTCTGTGCAGCCTTCACCACTCTTTGTAGAGCTTTCCTCTCTGCAACTGTGCAGCCTCCATGCCACACGTTGATGCTGGAGCACAGGACGCTCTCCACTGCACACCTGTAGAACGAGGTGAGGACTGAGCTTCTCAGACCGGCTCGTCTCAGCCGTCTGAGGAAGTAGAGTCTCTGATGACCTTTCTTGATCAGGCTGGTGGTGTTATTGCTCCAGCTGAGGTTATCATTCAAGTGTACACCCAGGTACTTGTAACTGGAGACCACCTCCACCGCAGATCCACCTATATACAGTGGGGTGTGGGTGTGTTTGTTCCTTCTGAAGTCCACAATCATCTCCTTCGTCTTCTTCACATTCATGTGAAGGTTGTTCTCTTTGCACCAGCTCTCCAGATGTTCCACCTCCTGTCTGTAGCTGGATTCATCATTATCTGTGATGCATCCCACCACAGCTGTATCATCTGCAAACTTAACAATATGACAGCCTGGATGTGTGGCTGTACAATCATATGTGAGCAGAGTGAACAGAAGAGGGCTCAGCACACATCCTTGAGGAGAGCCAGTGCTGAGGGTGATGGCGGAGGAGGAGAAGTTGTGGATCTTCACGGACTGTACAGACCAACTGAAATGGTCTTTCAGTCTGAATAGATTGTAAAGGAGCTCTTTGCTTTGGTACAACCCTCCTAAAAGCTTCACATGTCTTACACAAGTTACAGAACTGCTCAATATCAGATCTCATTCCTGGCCAATAACACACTGTCAATGCTTTCTTAAATGTTCGTTCAGCACTGTAATGACCAGAACATGGATTACCATGAAAAAATTGCATTGTCTCTGTAACCAGTGCCACTGGAATTAACACTTGATAAACCTCAGGTTTGCCAGGCGGTGTTTGACCTTTTCGACACAACAAGTTATTACATAGCAACAAGTTATGAAACTGCCACCATAGTTTCCTCTGCATTTTACCTTTTACCTGTCTGAGGTAGGGACGTTTCTTGTTTTTAACCCAATTATGCACTTCCCCGAGAACAGGATCAGCAAGTTGCGCATTTACAATGTCCACGTTATGGGCAGATAATGTCTGTTGTAATGTGTCAAACCCCACATTCACATGTGTCCTATCAGTGTCCACACAACAAACTTTTGGTACCATATCGGTCCTCTCTAAATGTTCAGGGGTCGAGCATGACCCCTCATCATTACCCCTCGCCTCAGACAGTGAGACAGATTGTCCTGTATCACTAGGCGAAGAGTGAGCTTCAGGTAGCGTCGTACTTGTCATCTCAATAGAGTCCTGTCCCAATGGTATCCGTGACATGGCATCTGCATTTGTGTGTTTCTTACCCTCTTTGTGAGTGATTGTCCATTGATACGGATCGAGCTCCAACGCCCAACGACCCCTGCGTCCTGTAGGGTCATGCGTAATGTCCATTTTCCTTAAACTAAGCAAAGGACGATGATCAGTAATAATGGTGAAAGGATTGCAACTCAGGTAATGTCTAAAGTGTCTGACTGACCACACAATAGCATACAGTTCTTTGTCATAGGTAGACCATTTCCTCTCTGTTTTTGACAGTACATGACTTGCAAATGCCACCACCCTTTCTTGTCCCTGTTGTATCTGTGATAGTACTGCACCAACTGCCAAATTAGATGCATCTGTGCTCAGAATGAATGGTTCATCAAAGTTTGGAAATGCCATTATTGGAGGAGAAGTCAGTGCCTTCTTAAGTGTTTGAAAAGCTGTGCTACAGTCATCTGTCCATTCAAACACAACTTGTTTTTGGGTAAGTCTATGTAGAGGCTGAGCAATAAAGGCATATTGATGCACAAAACGTCTGTAATATGAGCACAGT
Source organism: Garcialebias charrua (assembly GCA_038048925.1). NCBI lineage: Eukaryota > Metazoa > Chordata > Actinopteri > Cyprinodontiformes > Rivulidae > Garcialebias > Garcialebias charrua. The sequence goes on from JBBPBX010000262.1 coordinate 83,155, forward strand.
CCCAAAAAGGCACGTACCTCTGTCGGCGAACGTGGAACAGGCCAGTCACTAATGCGTTCACTGTTGATTGGGTCCACCGTCAGTCCCTCTCGTGACACAATGTGTCCCATGTACTTCACAGCAGGTTTGCAAAAGTCACATTTCTTAGGGTTTAACTTTAACCCTGCTTGTCTGAAGCGAGTGAGAATGTCTGTGAGATTGCCTAGATGTTCTTCAAATGTTTTTCCCATGCAAATGATGTCATCCAAGTAAATGACACAAGTTGTCCAGTGTAGACCTCGCAGAACCAGCTCCATGAGCCTTTGAAAGGTTGGAGGTGCGTTTTTGAGTCCCATGGGCATGACCTTAAATTGGTACAAGCCATCACCTGTAGTAAATGCAGTCTTTTGTCTGTCTGCAGGATCCATTTGTACTTGCCAGTACCCACTAGACATGTCCATGGTAGAAAAGTACTGCGAACCAGACAACGCGTCTAAACTGTCATCTACTCTTGGTAGGGGGTGTGCGTCAGTAATAGTGACAGAGTTCAGTTTTCGAAAATCTACACAAAATCTATATGAGCCATCTTTCTTTTTCACCATCACCACCGGGCTGGCCCAGGGGCTCGAGCTGTCCTCTATCAAATCTTGCGCCTTAAGTGCTTCCACTTGGCGACGGATTTCAGCCTTCATGACTGGAGAGGTGCGGTAGGCTCTCTGAGAGACTGGGGTGTGACAGTTCGTAATGATTTTGTGTGTGACCATGTCAGTTCTACCAAAGTCATGTGGGTGTTGACTAAACACGTCAGCAAAAGAAGTCAAAGTGTCCGTCAGTTGTGTTTTCTGCAATGGCGTCAGGTCTGAATCAGTGTCATCTATAATAGGAGTTGCACCCGGACTGTCAGGTATCTGTCTATTAACATTACCAATAGAACCATCCATAATGGTGAACTCACTCTGGCCCCCTGCCAGGATAGCATGAAAATGTCCCACCTGTGTACCATCATGTAGCATAACTTCACTATGTGAAACATTAGCCACCTTCACACAAATAGAACCGTGCTCTACCCTCGCCACAGTCCATGCCATACCAGTAGAGGACTGATCGGTATAATGTGGTTCGAACACACCAATGTAACCATTAGGTAAAAACCCTTTGAGGGGTACATCAAGATTAGCTGTGATGACCCTCTCTGACATAGCCGGAATGGCAACCGTGGCCGCCACTGTCACCGCAGTCAGGCAGGGAATGTACAAATGTGGACTAACTAGTGGTACAGCTGTACCAGCTACATTGCATGTCATGGTGCGAGTGTCAACAGTAATGCCATTTGCCACCATAAAGTCCCAACCTAAAATGATTGGTTTAGTACAGTTTCTGACAACTTGAAGTGTATGTGTCATGGGCTCACCTGCAATACTTAGGTTCACATAAATGGAGCCTACAGAGTCAAGGGGATCACCTGTGACCCCAGTGAGAGGGATAAACCGTTTCATAATGGGTTTTCTCTGAAGAGCAGGTGTAGCCATTCTAAAAGTCTCACTAATAATAGAAACGTCAGCTCCTGTGTCAACAAAAGCATGCACCACAGTGTCCTCAATAACAACTGACACATATCTTTTGTCTACATCAGTCACACACAAGCTGTCAGTAGTACCTGTGTCAGGGTGAATGTCGTTGTCCGTCTGGGCCAAAGAGAAGTTGGTAGCTGACAATTTGCCCTCATTGTCAGCTACTTGTAGTTTCCCTGCTCCCGGTATTGACGTGCAGGGGACTGGAACCGTACCCGGGCCGGACTGGGAGAGCGATGAAGGCGGCCACTTTCATAGCGGCCCGGAGAGCGACCACGGCTAGCATAGCCCCTGTTTGGAGCGTTGTAGCCCTGCGAGTAGCGTTCAGATGAGCTGGTTCGAGCAGGTGACTCCCGTTGGTTGCGTTCCTCGTCATGTGATGTGCGGAAGGAGCTGCGGCGATGTGTGTTCCGGTCGTCCGATGAGTCTCTGCGGCGTGGAGGTGACAGATGGTAGTCATCCGATGAATATCTGCCCTCACCTCGTCCAGCCGAAGCGGAGCTCCGATGACGAAATCCATAATCCCGCCTGTCCTGTCGATATGCGTCCTCACGCTGGCGGTCAACCGTCATTTGTAGCTGATGAACTTTGTCCGCCAGCATTTCGATCGTGTTTGCCATTTTCTTGAAATCATCCCCCGTAGCTGAGTGGACTCCTTGAGGAGCAGGTGAAGGGAGCTGAGTAGACCACCCAGGTGAGACAGCAGGGTAAGCTGGCGTAGAAGAAGACTGCACCGGAGCTGGGGATGTGAACACTCTAGTAGCTTGGTGAGCAGCTTCAATTTGAATAGCCAACTGTAGCGCAGTCTCCAATGTTTTAACCCCCTGTTCATGACATCGCAGTTGGAGGTATGGGTCAAGTCCAGCAATAAAGCGTCTAAATTTTTCTCCCTGTTTAGCATTATCGCCATAAGTTGGAAAAGCTTCCTCGACCAGACGGCAAATTTCTGCAGCGAACACAGGGAGAGCTTCACCAGGGAGGCGGCTGCGTGCATTAATGTAGCTCTGGAAAGTCGACAAATAAGCAGTTTGTCCAAACACGCTTTTCAGCTTTTCCTTCGTGGCTGAATAGTCTGTTTTAACTGCATCGGATAAACTGTCCCAGTAACTAAAAGCAGCTCCCCCCAAGTATGTAGGCAACAGTTTCGCCAAACTGTCTTCAGTAGCATCAGGATCAGCCTCAACAGTCACTTCAAAACGTCTACACCATCTTGAAAAATCCTCTTTTCCATCTCCCACAAACACGTGGCTGTACTGTGGCCTAGTACGACCCGCAGCAGAATGAAAAGGTAATTGTTCCCAAAAGTTACTCTCCATCACTGAGTATTAGACGTTGAGACTAGTAGAAAAAAAATTGGAGGAATAAAAAAAAAGTCCGTCCTCAGCAGCAGCTAAACGCGCCTATCAGCATGTGCAGCATTAGCTATAAGGCTAATAGCATGCTAAGCATGTGCTCACCGCTCCAATCGCTGAAAGCGTCCACAAACCCGCTGCCACCAGTGTAACACCACCGCTTGAGGTGGAGAAGTGTCACGAACACATCTGAAGGTCGTGGGGTGGAGAAGGAGTAACCAAGCTGAAAAGGAATAGCTTGGCTGCACGGACTTTATTCAGCTCTTCAATACAACGTCATCCCCTCATGAACGCTGCCCGCGTCTCCCCTTGTTTTCGCCCGCTTAACCTGAACACACCCAAAAACCCACAAAGAAGAAGTCTCTTAAAGACAAAGTAACCTAAATACGTAACTGCCCAAATAAATCATCTTACATCAAAATAAATCAAAATAAATCATCTTACATTATTATTATTATTATTATTATTATTATTATTATTATTATTATTATTATTATTATTATTATTACAGTGGAAAATGTGGGTTTCAATCAAATTATGTCAGTCATCAACCACAGATACCAGCTCCCCGGGCGGAAATATTTTTCACGCACAGCCATACCTGCACCTTTTGGTGAAGTTAGAGAAAGGGTGGAGGAGCAACTCAAGTCTGTGTCAACATTTTCAACTACAGCTGACCTGTGTTCAAGCAGAACCTCAGAACCATACTTGAGCCTGACAGTTCACTTTATTGACCAAGAGTGGAAGCTTGTCAGCTTATGTCTCCAGACGGTCCATTTTCCTGAGGATCACACTGGCTAAACCATTGCAGCTGGACTGACAGATGTGCTCGCCTCCTGGTGACTCAGTGACGACCGCCAGGTCTGCATCACCACAGATAGTGGGGCCAACATGATCAAAGCAGCTGAGCTGAACACCTGGACAAGACTGCAATGCTTTGGGCACCGACTGAACTCTGCAATCGGTAAGTTATACAGTTAAAATACACTTCAGTGTTATGTTATTTTGTTTATAGTATGAAGTTTTATTACTAAAATCATCAAATACAACATGCTTCACACAAATAGGCTTAACCGACGGCAATTTTATTTATTTATTTTGCATTTTAAGCTGTACACTAACACTCACTACATTACATTGTAGTAAAGTGTAATTTCTTCATCTAAAAAAGTTAAGTCAGGTCCTCTGGACGGGTTCAAAAAAACAAACAAAAAAATTTAGAAATGTTTTGACTTCAGTCTTAGGAGCTGTATTCAGCTCAGCCTTATAAAGCAGATAATTTGTTAAATTTTATTTTTATTTTTTTGTGAACCTTTATACTGTACCTCATACCTGAATTTCCCCATTTTGGTTAAAATAAAGGCTGTTTCTATTCTATTTAAATCAGATGTAATCAAATATACTTAATCTAGCCTGGTTAAAACCACACCCTGTCCTTCACTTCACTTCAGACTAGGGTCTGGGACCTCTCCATTTTAAAACGATTCTTGCTGGAGGCGTGGGCTCTGCTGAGGAACAAAACCATTGGATATTTTGAACAGGGAAAGCATTCTGCTCCCTCCCCTCAGAGCCACCCCCCGTGCTCTGGTGAACTTGACAACTGCTCCGCCTCCTGCAGCTCTTCTCTTGCTGCTGGCTGCCGCGCTGCAAATTATGTGTTTATATGTTAATAAAACGTTTTAATAAAATACAATAAAACCATGGATCGCTGGTCCAGCTCACCAGAAGACCAGAACATCTGATGGGACTCGGTCAGCAACGTAAAACCCGAGTTTAATTCTCGTGACAACCTCAGCCATTTCCTCCTTGTTCATTTCAGCGGAGGGAGAGAAGGAGGAGGGCGCGAGCGATCACTTGACTTTTGGCCCAAAAAACAAAAGAAAACTCCAGATAAGGGATTAAGAAGGGGAAATTAATAAATTTGTGTCACATATAAAACAGTTCTGCATCGCTTTGCATCGCTTTGAATGAGAACATGCCGGTGCTCGCTGACTGCGCGCTGGCAGAGCCCTTTTATAGGGCTCTGCGCGCTGGGACAGGTGGGGGCGTGGGTTAGGGTCCAAAACTCCGTCCCTTCTGTTCTCTGATTGGTCCGAACAAAAATCTACCGGAGAAATGGTTGTTAATGAGAGAAGTCCCAGACTGTGCAGTGAAGGGAAATGAGAATTGAGCGGAGCTGTGCAGGAAGGCGAGGGCCAGGCTATACTTAATCAAGAGAATTGTGATTTTTCTCTAAGAATAATATAAATAAATATTTGTTAAAATATAAATACAAATGTTTTATATTATATTATTTGCAATAATTTTTCTCTGTGTTTACAGAAAAAGTTAACCAAGACAAGCGAGTGGACAGAGCAGTTGGGGTCTGTAAAAAGGTGGTGGCTGCCTTCTCCTACTCTTGGAAAAAGAAAAAAATAGTTGTTTTGTTGTCTTACTTTCTCTTTTCTTTCTTTCTCTCTTTAAAAAAAAAAAAAACATATTGGAGTGAGAGGATGGCTAAAAGGTGTGAAGGGAGGCCATCTATAAATGGAAAAAAAAAAAAGGAAAAAGAAAAGGGACCTTGCAGCTGCTCAGGAGGAGTTTCACTTGCCAAAGCACAAGCTCATCACTGAAACACCAACAAGATTAGACGCCTTCAATTGGTCCAAAATGCTGCAGCTAGACTTTTAACCAACACCTCCAGACGTGAACACATAACCCCTGTTTTATTTTCTCTCCATTGGCTTCCAATTGATTTTAGAATTAAATTCAAAATTTTATTATTCACTTTTAAAGCACTCAATGGTCTTGCCCCACTGTATTTGACTGATCTTGTAACTGTCCGTGAATATAGGAGAACACTGAGATCATCTAATACGTTTCTCCTGTCCATCCCAAAGTCCAACTACAAACGTTGGGGTGACCGGGCCTTTTCTGTCGTTGCACCCAGTCTCTGGAATATGCTACCTCTGGACTTGCGCTCCATCACTCACATGGAGTCTTTTAAATCTAATCTTAAAACCTTTTTATTCAGGCAGGCTTTTAATACTTAGTAGTTCTTTGACATTCTTGTTAGGTCTTAATTGTTTTAAATTTTTTACTGGCTGTTTTTTATTGTTATTTTTTATTGTTTGTTTTATTTTTGTATTGTTCAGCACTTTGTGCACCTTCTGGCTGCTGAAAAGGGCTCTATAAATAAAGATTGATTGATTGATTGATTGAAGATGGGGCTCCCGTCGACAAATGGTGAAGTGGGTCCTGGAGCAGAAAAAGGCCATCACAGAGGTCCTCTCAAAGGACAAGAAGACCAGGTCACTGGTTCCTACGTGGTGTAAGATAATATGCTAATTTGGCAGACCTGGGGCCTCCAAATTGTAAAGGAATATAGGTGAATACGTCAGTTTGCTGACTTACCTATATTTTAGGTGCGCAGGTCTGAGCAGGTCTCATCTGCACAAACCTTTCACCAATTCGCGAGTTCACCCTTTTTCCGGTATTAAATTGTTTTACTATGATTAGCCAGAAATGTAATTTCACAAGAGACTTCAACTTATGTTGGTCCACCAGAAAATAGACCTTTTATTGAAACAATCATAAAAGTACATTAAACATTTGTATTGATATTAGCTCTGATTCTAAACTACTTTGACAATAATTCAGATTAAAGCAAACAGACAGTTAGGAGCTTTCTGTTGGCACATCACTTAAAAGTTTTACTGGTTTAAGAGAAAGAAAAAGGAGGAGGAAGAAGAATGAAAGATAAGTTAACCAAAGTTAATTATTTTGAAATGTACAGGGTGGCACTTTCCCATACAGGTCTCAGCTGGGCTTCTCACACGTTCAGAACACAACCAACGCCTCGTTACCTGTTGACGATACGTCTTTGGAGATACGAGCTGAAGTTTTGTGGACGCTAACGGACTATGTTGTCCAGTTCACGTCCAGATGACCTCCGCGCGTGTGTGCTGAGTCAGATGAGCGAGAAGGACGCTTCTCCTGGCAGGAACCGAGCCAAGCGCACTGGCTGAATTTCAAAATAAAACTTCAGAAAACAAATCCTTTCAGAGATGAGTGTTTTGAGACACAGTAGGCTTTACTGTGACTCCAGCTGAGACGTGGGTCTAGTTGACACAATGACCAGACGTTTCCAGCTTTTTCCAGAGGAGAAAAACCAAGTTGTTAGTTAGTACTCCCCATCACACTGAGGTGAAAAACCGGAAGAGTCCCTTTATAGGGGAGGCGGGGTCTCCCCACCTCCTCGATGACTATTGGCTGGTTTAACAAAATAAAAGATGGAAGTTTGATTCCATAGGCCAAAAGTCTCTTGACGGACAACAGGAAACTGTTTACATAAACAGCCAGATGGACTGGCCCGAGATGGTGTTTTGTCTAGTTTGAAGACAAAACAGAAAAGGAAGTGAACAGCTTTTACCCTGACTCATGCCTTAGACACAGAGCACACTCTTAGATTGAAGAATAAACCAGTAGAAGGTCAAACTCATGCAAGTAACAGATCATCATTGAAATGACAAAAATATACTGTTTGATCAATTCTGAATTAACACACATTAAAAAGAAAGTTCAATCTGATTAATTGGTGTCCATTAATTCAAAATAATTGTAACGAAGATAGTGACCACTTGTCTCCTTGAGATGTTCAAGAAAGTGTAACACTGAGAGTTTCAGAGAGATGCGGAGAGGTGTACTTAAAGGTCAAGCCTAAAATATCAGAGATGAGGTGTTCCACTACAGTGGCAAGATGTGGACGTTTTAGAGTCTATAGATGCAGCTCTAAGCCTACTCCTCGAATTCACTGATGCCTTGTCCAGTGAGTCCTACGTCAGTGTGTCATTATTAAAACCAGTGATGCATCTCTTCAACACTTCCATCTTGAAAGAGAAGCAGAGGATGACACAGAGCTCACACAAAGCATAAAGACATCAGTGATGGGATACCTCAACAAAAAAGTACAAGGATCCAGCCATGGGTGAGCTACTTGACATGGCATGCCTCATTGAGCCAAGATTCAAGCTTGAGTACATTCAGGAGGAGAAGAAAGAGAACATCAAGGAGAGGGCTTTGCTGGAGATGTTGAAGGGAAACAGAGCTGTTGTGGTTGGAGAAGCATCCAAAGACGACAGTGGACATGTTTCTGCAGCAGGCCCTCCACCTAAGAAAACAAAGAAGCCTCTGTCTAGATTTTTTTCAAAGAGGCCCACCACTTCCGACACAAGAGGCTTGAGTGCAAAGCAGGTAGTTGAAAGGGAGCTCAGCAACTACCTTTTGTCTCCAAGTGCTGACAATGACTCAAATCCTCTGGACTAGTGGAAGCTCTATCAAAAGAACTTCCCCACAGTAAGCCAACTGGCAAAACATTACTTGTGCATTCAGGCCACAAGTTCCCCATCTGAGAGGGTTTTCAGTACAGGTGGCAACATCGTCACTTGCAAAAGGGCATCTTTGAAGCCAGATAATGTAGACCAGCTTGTATTTCTTGCCAAAAACCTCTAGAGCAGGGGTCTGCAACCTTTATGATCAAAAGAGCCATTTCTGCCTCTTTGTTCACAAATTAAACGTGTCCAGAGCCAAAATACCTGTTACAACTTGGATTCTCAACTGGTGGCCCACAGACAACTTTAAGTTTGTTGGAGGGCACTTTTCTGACCAGTAGGGTAGTTTTCTAGCCATTGTGAATCTGAAAATACCTGATTTGTTGATGTTTTTACATTTTAAGACCAAAAAAAGACAAGATTATTGTAAAGAAGGAAGAAATTGTTTGTTCTCAATTATAAATAAAAAAATTATAACACTATGCAGGTCTATGTAAATTATTTTAATTGCGGAAAAATTAAATATCCTACTTTGAATAAACAAAGTTAAAGTATTCATTCAACCTTTATTTATACAGGCTAGCCTCGTTGAGTCACGGGGACTCATTTACATGAGGGACCTGTCTCATTTCACTCCTTCTATTAGTTCTAGTATTCACACATTTGTAAAGCAGGAAAAACTGCTAAAACTAGCCCTTTTTTTTGTTATAAGAACAAATTAAATTCGGTTTAAAGTTAGTTTTGATCAAAGCTTGAAAGAGGCACTGTTGAGGGACCAAAGAGCAACATGTGGCTCCAGAGCCGCAGGTTGCAGACCCCTGCTCTAGAGCCTGTCATGTATCATCACCCCTCAAATATTTGTGTTTGATGTTACTCTTCCCTGAAGATGTTAGACCTGTAATGCCACTATGACTGGTGATAGGTGCTGCTGATTATCCATGATGCTGATCTCGCACACCTACTCACATAGACTCATGTTCATGCTGCTGTTGATCAGCATATTGTTTTGCACTAGTGTTTAGTTTATCCATGATGCTGATCTCACACATCTACTCACACAGACTCATGTTCATGCTGCTGTTGATCGGCATATTGTTTTGCACTGGTGTTTAGTTTATCTATGATGCTGATCTCGCACACCTACTCACACAGACTCATGTTCATGCTGCTGTTGATCGGCATATTGTTTTGCACTGGTGTTTAGTTTATCTATGATGCTGATCTCGCACGCCTACTCACACAGACTCATGTTCATGCTGCTGTTGATTGGCATATTGTTTTGCACTAGTGTTTAGTTTATCCATGATGCTGATCTCGCACACCTACTCACACAGACTCATGTTCATGCTGCTGTTGATTGGCATATTGTTTTGCACTATTAGTGCTTAGTGTATTTCTTAGTTTATATCTTTATTACTGTTTCTTTTTACAATATATATATTTTTGCTATTGTTGGGAGTAACTGGGCCCCTGGCCTGAGTACTTGAACTTGACTTACTCAGTCTTTTTTCTGATTATTACAGCAGTTCTGAGCATTTTTATTTTTTAGCCTGGCTGAATTAGATTTGTTTAAATCAGTAAGAATAACAGAATAAGTCTATGTTGTTATTTACAGTTAAAACTATTACTATTGACAAAGTTGAGAGTTTTATGTTTATTTGATGGTGATTTCAATTTTCTTTGAAGGCTAAATACAAATAAAAGTTTAAACTTAATTTATTTGTACATTTTGTAGTTTTTCTGAGGCTTTTATATTGTTTATATCGATATCTAATTATATCGTTATCGACCGAAATTAAGAAATATATTGTGATAAAAATTTTGGCCATATCGTCCAGCCCTACACATAATGTACTCATTTTTTTTGTTTCAGAAATAATTAATTTCGTATTAAATGTAAAATAAAAAATACATGCAAAACTGCTTGACTTTTTTTTTTTTAAACTAAGGCAAATTTTTAGATTGGCAGTCTCATTAAGAGAAACACATTTTGCACCCCTTACCGGTCAAATTTATATTTTATGTTTACATTAATTTATTGACTATTTTTGCTCTTGTAAACATGTTTTTTTAACAGCATAAATAAAAAAAATTAAGTGTCTTGTTTGGTAGAAATATGTCATGGTCTCTGATGTACTGAGACCAAATTCAAAGATTGTGGCACATTTAAGTTTGTTATCTATCAAATTTGCATTTGTTTCTTTTTGTTTTGGTCAAAATCATTTGTGAAATTCTGGTAGATATTCGAGACATTTTTTGTATATATCCTTATCTAGGTGTTTTATAGTTTGTAGGAGCTATTTGTCTATTTTTTGTTAGGTCTTTGAATTTAGTTTGGTCTCAGGTGACAATTGGCTGCAGGCCTGGGTCACCAGGTCTCTGCGTATAGGCAGACACCACGGTTGTCCTGCTAGCAGAGATACTATCTCTGCAAACCACGCTCGCTTGGGCCATCTCGGGGCGACCAGGGTCAGGGAGGGGGCTTGCGTGCGCACTCACTCCAAGGTCACTGGAATTAATGCCACTGGGGGAAATGCATAAAGCAGCTTTGACGTTGGCCACTCATGCGCCAGAGCGTCTAGGCCTAGTGGTACGTTTACGTCCAGTATGGAGAAATACATAGGACAATGTGCGTTTTGTTTTGAGGCGAACAGATCTACCCTGGCCCTCCTGAACCTTTGCCATATCTGGTGAACCACCTCTGGGTTCAGACGCCATTCTGATGTCAGCAGTGCTCCCCTTGAGAGCGCGTCCGCTCCGTGATTTTGCACGCCTGGGACTTGTGTGGCTTTGAGTGACAGGAGGTTTGTGCTGCTCCACTGAAGCAGCTTGCCCGTCAGGCAGAAGAGGGGCAGTGATTTCGTGCTACCCTCTCTGTTTATGTTTGAAACAACACAGGTATTTTCACTGCGGATCAACACATTTTTCTGAGAGATCAGATTCAGTCTGCAGAAATGTTTTAGGGAGAGAAAGACCGCTAACGTTTCCAGCTGATTTATGTGCAGCTCCCGCTGCTGCGGGGACCAGTGTCCACGTACTTGCACGTGTCTGCAGATCCCCCCACCCTGTCAGAGACACATCCGTTGTCACCACTATGTTTGACAAGACTCGTCTCAGAGGTACCCCCTTGCTGAGCTCCATTGTGTCTCTCCACAGCTCCAGAGCCAGCAGGTAGGATGGTGTGATTCTCACTTTTTGATGCTGAGGGGGAGGGGGGGCACATGTCTGTTTCGTGTGAAACCAACGTTAAGCCCTCATCCTTAGCCGGACCAGTTGGACTACCACAACCATGGAAGCCATGTAGCCTAACAGACGCTGGCATTGTTTGGTTGTTATCACCTGACCGTGTTGGAACTGAGCCAAGCACCAGTTGAAGTTTGATAACCTCCTTTCTGACAACTTTGCACGATAATGCACTGAGTCTATTTGGAGACCGAGAAAACAGATTGTCTGGCTGGGCAGTAGCTGACTCTTGTCTCTGTTTATTATGAAGCCCAGGGCCTGCAGGTGTGACATCAGCAGGTTCGTGTTCGCTGAGGCTTGCTGACGACTTTGTCAGCACGAGCAGATCATCCAGATAGTTCAAAACTCTGAACCCTTGATTCCTCAGGCGTGTCAGCACCGCCTCGAGGTAGTTTGTGAAAACGCGGGGAGTTAGGGACAGGCCGAAAGGCAGAACCTGATACTCGTACAATGTGTTCTCGAATGCAAACTGCAGGAACTTCCTATGTTTGTCCAGAATTGGGATATGAAAGTAGGTGTCGCGCAGATCCACCAACGTACACCAGTCCCCTGGGCGTACAGATTGAATAACTTCACGCAATGTCAACATTTTGAATTTGTATCGTCTCAATCTTGCATTCGGACGCCTCAGATCTAAAATTGGGCGAAGGCCACCATCACGAAATAACGACTGTGAAACCCGTCGTTTACGTGTGTTTGAGGAGTAATTTGTATTGCACCTTTCTGTAAGAGCGTTTGAATCTCCTCTCTCATTGTTGGGACACGATCTGGGCTTATTGTTGACATTATGACACCACTGAATTGCCAAGGGTGTCTGTGGAACTTGTCTTTAACCCTGAACTACAGTTCCCATGACCCAGTACGGTGGTGCTCGCATGAGAAATGAGCCTGAGTGGCTTGTTCATCTGTGGGCTCATTGGGCCCTCTTGTGGACAAGTTTTTAATAGAGGTGGAGATTCCGTCTGCAGGAAACGACTCCCTGACCTCTTTATGCTTGATGTTTGTTTTATGAGAAGGGGGGTTGGTTGCCCCTTTAATTCTGCTTTTTTGGCACAAAGCCGTTTGAACACAGTGTTTGTGCATTGGTGCTTGCAAACAACATTTTGTTTTTATTGTACAAATGGGAAAACGTGTTTTGTGTTTTAACAAACATGCCAGTCCAGTCAATCGAGGTCTCTTGGGCTCTGAATCGTTCTGAAAATAAATGTATGGAACTTTCCTTTTTCCCCGTGGGTGGAAACGCTCTGTTTTGTCTGGAAACAATTTCATTGTTAGGCAGACTTTTGTTTCCTCTCCCTCTTTGTCGAGGAGGTTCTCGGCTGTCCGGCCTGTCATGGCACAAAACGGTGCTTCGACCAGGCCTGCTGGCCCTGCGGTGCATGTCCGCGCTGCTCTGCTGCTGGAATCGCCCGCTGCTCGGCCTGAAGTGTGGGTCTCTTGTTAGCTGGGCGTTGACAGAGGGAATGTTGTCTAGAAAGCACTCTGTGGCTGCTCGTGTCCCTCGATGAGGAGTAGAGCCGTCTCTGCATCTCCTCCAGCAGAGCCTCCTCCTGTTTCTTACGTTGAGCACAGCGACTTTGAATTTTGTCCAGCACCCTCCAAACAGACCTGTTGGCTCCACCGCCTGTTGCAGGAAGGTGGCATGTTGATTCTCTGGCAGCTCCATCAGGGTCAGCCAGAGGTGTCGCTGGGCGACAACCGCCTCCGCCATGCTTTTCCCAATCACCATGGCTGCAGTACCAGTGAGGCGAAGGATAAAATCTGCTGTGCTTCTGGTCTTCTCCAGGGGTTCCGCCACCTTCTTTTGGGCTAAGGTGGCTTCTTGGAGCTCCTGTAGCCTCTCCGCTTGGTACGCCTGAAGGATGGCCGCCGTGTTGAGTGCTCGCGCCGTGAGACACTGTGCTTGATAAACCTTCTCTAGCTGGGTCACTGAGAAACGACACTGCTAGCTGGGAAGGGTTAGAATAGAATAGAATAGAATAGAATAGAATAGAATAGAATAGAATAGATCTTTATTGACCTTGACATTGCACCGGGGTACAAAGACAACGTGATTGATTACGCACATCCGTCTTAGGATAGGGACGAGTGCACGAAGTCGCAGCAGTATAAAACCGCGCCACCACAATCAGCAGATATGGAAAAATGAATAGACACAAACGGGTAAGAACGTGGTATTCAAAAAAAGAATCTATCACGATCTGTCAATAGACACTCCATGATAAAGTCCAAAAAAACTCTACCAGCTTTTTAGCACATTTAGACAGGACAAGATGCATTGTGATGGCAGGCGGGAGGTAATTAGTCTGTGAGTAACAGCTCCAGATAAGAACAGTTTGCAGGTCTCACAGCTCGGCTCCATCCGAGAACGCACACACAGAGACCTCTGGGGGGAGGGGTGCGGGAGGGGAGCAAAGTCCCTTCAGCTTCCCAGCTCAGGAGAAGATTTGTAGACAGCCTTTAGTCCAAGGCCAGAGGCCAGATTAGATTAGTTGCTTTATTTTTCCAGTCAGGCCACAGCATTCTTTTACTGCAGACTTTAAGTCCAGGTGCTGTTTCTGGGTCCAAATCGCCGAATCAAGAGAGGATCAGATCTACAAGATCCTTCCGTATGTGCCCTGTTTTAATCCGGGCGGCTGTAAACGAGTTCCAAACACACCGCAGGTCCGCGGCAGCCACCGCATCTCCCACCGTGCGTTTCAGCCCACACAACAGCTGGGAAGGTCATAGCCTGGATCAAAGCATTTTCGCTGAGCGGAAGTCTCGCCAGCCCGCCGATCGCGGCGGTCTTTCTCAGCCTTCAGTGGCAGAACAGCCACCAGTATCCCAATAATGCACAGAGATTCCACGTCCCTGACAAAAAGAGCGGCCAGTTGCATTAGCCTGCTCGAGTCCATAATGCAGCTCACCGCACGCATGTCGATGGGGCTCCCCGGTTCTCCCTGGCCGGTGCGCTTCGCGGAAATTTTTGTTATCAATAGTATCGATAGATGAAATAGCCCAGAAAACAGTCCACGCACATAAATCCATTCCAAATTGGTTCGAGCGAGCGCTGAAGAGTTACAGACGAGACAAATGCAGAAGCGGGGGGGGACCAGGGAGGTGTAGGAGCAAAAAGAGATGCGACCTGCTCTGCCGAGAGCGGAATAGGTTGGTCTGTTTGTGGACGTCTTGGGCGCCAGGTGCGCTGCTAGAGTCTCATCCATGGGAGGGATCTGAGCCAGTCCCGCCTGGTCCATGTTCTCTAGGTCCAAGAATTGAGAAAGTGGGATGGAGAGCGGTACCCTTGGGTTTGACCTCAACCTCGTCAGTTTGGTCACAAAATCCAGGAACACCGGCAACTTGTGTCTTACTGAGGTTTGCTGTCTCGGAAGGAAGTAGTTTTCTGCGAGCCTCGTCTGCTGCCGTCGTGGTGGAGATGCGGGCCACGTCACCTTCAGTGACTTGGCCGCTCTGCTGCACAGGTCGAATAGGGCTGGGGTGGATCCGTCCGCCTCGGCGGGTGTCGCTGCTACCTCCTGAGAGAAGTCCTCGACCTCGTCCTTGATGCTTTGTTCCGCCTCATCGTCCGAAATTTCGCCAGAGGCTGACAGGGTAATCTCATCAGACAGCATCATTTCACGTGTGTCATATTTGAGTCCCGAGTCAATAGGCTCTTCTCTGTCCATCCGTTCGCCCCAGGACAACATCACCACATTGCCCATGTCGTCTGACTCTACCTCTGCCGTGGGCCTGAGGTCCTCGGTCGGTAGCAGGTCTTTTACTACGCTCGAGTTTCCTAGCGTCTTAGCTAGGAATTCCACTCGTTTCTTGTGCGTCGTGTGACGGAGTTAGCTGCAGAGCATGCATGAGTCCGGATCGGTGAGGGCTGTCTTTGTCGGTGTCCGCTTCAGAGATGAAAAACCCACAGGCGCTCGGACACGGCCGTGACCCTGGGCTTCCCGGCCTTGTGTCCTTGCTGGAAGCCTTCATCTTCTTCTTGCTCTTCTCTGGAGCCATGTCGGTCGTCGAGAGATCAGAATCAGTTTATTATTGCCATTGTCAAAGAATAAAATTCACTGACTAGGAACTTGCTTTGGCATAAAGGTCAATAAAAAGAAGTAAAAATAGAATAAAAACACATGTACACACCAACCAATAAACACAATGAGATGAGTGTTGAGTGAAAAGAAAAAAACTCGTTAGCAGGGCTAAATGAGAGAAAAACTTTTTTGTGTGTATGTACTCGTTAAAAGCGCTAAACGAGCTGCTTCGTCATCCTCGTCTTTGTCGAGCTGTTCGAGTAGGTTCCCCATCAGCAGGGCTGAACATGGGAGCTAGCCAGTTAGCCGCTCTAAACAGACTCTGAAACAGCGAAGAGGTGTTCACATTAGCAGGGCTAAACGCGAACAGTGCTTTGTTAGCGGCGCTAAACTGAGCAATGGGGATCAAATCTCTTGTAGTGGCGCCCTGTGTAGGGAGCAAGCTCACCTCCGGTCGGGCAGTCTCCAGCCAGTACGGGGTCCATTGCAGGTCAAGGTGAAGCGAGGTGAAGTGCAAATAGATGAGGAAATGAGGCGTGCTGCATGCTTTTATAGTAGAGAGGGCGGGGCCTCCTACTCATGCATCATGCACATTGGCCTTAACAGGCGTGATTAAAAGTGTCTTCACAGGTGAACGCGCGGGGGCGCTATTCCCATATTCATGTTGCACCATAGTGACCCGACTGAAAGGGAACCCTGCACATGATAAACCACACACTCCACACCAGTTGGTTGCGGTAATGCATCAAACTATTATTTCCCAACCACAATAAAAAAAGAACCTACAAGTGATAAGGTTTAAAAAAAAACTGTATATCTCTTCTACTTTTTCCGCAGACAGATAGGTTTTCTATCTTTCAGACGTGCTGCACTCACAGCAATTCTTTTCTTAAACAGATAGCATCGCTGCTGAGCAAATAAAACCGCTGCACAGCTAAAACAACACCAGAAGAAGAGGGTCCGGAAGTGGCCCATGTACCTGGATTTGTCGGAGCCCAGCTGCACTTGAGTGCATGGGGAAGCTCGTGAGAATGAAGTGCTGATGTGGAGGGGAGCAGTCAGTTCGGAGAGTGGTGGATTACAAATTTGATTATATCTTCATGAGAGCTTTGGAGTGGATTACAAACCTGTTCAAGTAGGGGCTGGACACTTGGCGGATTGCTTGAACTGAGCTTTGACTGCGGCTTCATGGCTTCCTCCTCAGGAGGAAGTAGTGGAGAGGAATGGAAGGAGCCAAAAGTGTATTCCTCCACCTCAGAAGGAGATAGTGGAGAAGAAATGGATTGGGTTAAGGTGCAGTCAGCAAAACTTGAAGGTCTGCTAAGAAAAGCAAGAGATAGGAGTTGGTCACAAGGAAGTGATGACAGGGTTAAAGTGACCAAAACATCTAAAAATAATCCCAATCATGCCAATCAAACACAGGTGGAAGCAATACCAGATGAGATATTGAAGGTGATAATTGAATTTAAGCAGGAGGGACGTTGCTCTCACCCTATTAAATTGACAAAGGGAATTGAGGAAATAGGGGCTGTAAAGTTGGCCAAAATATTAAACAGCAGAAAAGTACTCGTCCATGCAAATTCCAAAAAACAGCTAGAGAAAATACTAAAAATTACATATTTTATGGGAGAAGATGTTAATACATATATCCCAGGGTCCAGGGGCCTCATGTATCAACCGTGCGCACGCACAAAAACATTGCGCACGTCACTTTCCACGCAAAGTGGCGTATGTATCAAATCTGATATGAACGGGAATATCTGCGCATCCACGTACAAATCCACGGCTGCTCCCCTGCTTGCGTACGCACGTTTCTGTGGTTATATTTCCTTTGGCGACACTTACAGGTGCCGCTGTGAAACTGAAGCCCCACAATCTGTGGTTGACTTTAAGAGCGGTTTGAAGACCTTTTTCTTCAACCGAGCACTCTACCACCTCATGAATGTGATCTCAGTTGATACTGTTATTGAATTTAATTGTTTTGTTTCATCGACATTAAATTCTGTTGCACCTTGTAGCACCTTGTGATTCCCATTGATGGAAAGTGCGTCATAAATTGAATTCATCATTATTATTATTAACTGTGCATGATGTGAAAATGATAATTGTTCACACCAGACACATGATTAACAATTATGACATCCACATGGACGCAATTAGATGAGTGGATACAAAAGCATGCGCAAAATAGTGGCAACAATATTGACAACAATGGCTCTATTTCTATTAGAGGATATAGCAAATCGCGCCATACGCAGAGAGCGTGTTTTTCGAGACCGAGAGGATTTCCTGGCTCATGATGATGACTGGCTCATCAGTCGTTTTCGGCTTCCGAGGGCAGTACTTCTGCAACTGTGCTTAGAGCTACGACCGGTTTTGGAGCGCCATACAGCCAGGAGCCGTGCGCTGCCTGTACATGTGCAGCTGCTGACAACACTGGGATTCCTCGCAACAGGGGCATTTCAGAGGGAGTTGGCAGACCGATCGGGACTGTCTCAGTCCACACTGAGCCGAGTCATGCCAGCTGTGTGGGATGGACTTATCCGTATGTCACCCAGGTACATAACATTCCCATACAATGCAGCTGAACAGGCCAACATCAAAGCGCAATTTGCAGCGAGAACCGGTTTCCCTAATGTAATCGGGGCTGTCGACTGCACACACATTGCTATAAAAGCACCATCACAGGATGAATATGTTTATGTTAACAGGAAACATTTTCATTCAATCAATGTGCAAATCATTTGTGACGCGCAAATGCGTCTGACAAACATTGTGGCGAGGTGGCCTGGCTCAACACATGATTCATTCATTCTGATGAACAGCATGGTTGGGAACAGACTACAAGCTGGAATGGTGCGAGATGGTTGGCTTCTTGGTGAGTAGATTATTTATTTAATCATCCTTATGATCTCTTATGCGCATGGAACCTGTGCGCACCCACATGTCGCCCTGTCTTTGAAGTTCCATTACTAGTCAGTGCTTCAAGTGAGCACCTTTCTGTTAATGGCTGGTTGAAATGTAGTGTCAGAGCAGTCTACCAAGCCCTTGATTGTTCCTGTGTGCATAGCGGTTCTGCAAATAAACGCGTGCGTAAAGTGTGGAATGCGTCCAGCGCACTGCTGCGTTCATTAACACAAAGTAACCCAAAAGCGCAGCATTACCAACTGATAAGCATCTGACTCTGCCCCATTGTAATTTATTATTTTTATTCCACAGGGGACCGTGGTTACCCACTAAAAACATGGCTCATGACTCCTCTCGCCAACCCCCACACTGAGCAAGAGCGGAGGTATAATGACGTCCATTCCCGCAGCCGGTCAGTCGTCGAGAGGACAATTGGCCTGCTAAAGGGACGGTGGCGCTGTCTGGACAGGACTGGAGGTCTGCTGCTCTATAGTCCTGAAAAGGTGTGCCGCATTGTGATGGCATGTGGCGTCCTCCACAATCTTGCACACGGACTTGACATACCACAACCTGACTTGCCCCCACCTGAGGGGCCAGAACCTGCACCACCCAATGTACATCCCACCCAGGCAGCTATTAGGGCCCGGCAAAATGTGATAGCAAATATATAAAACAGACAAGTACACATGATCACCTCATCAGAGCATTTAATGTGGTGTTTATATCCACGAGGACTCTGATGAGTTGTTCCAGGCGGTCATTAGTGGCATTACTGCCGACAACTCTGATCAGTTGGTCCAGGCGGTCGTTTATGCCATTGATACCGGCAACAATGGCATGCTGCGTCTGCAGGACATCTGCCGTCATGACACGGCCAGGACGGACATCAGCAGCTGGCAGGTGGGGTGCGGGGACATCAGCAGCTGGCAGGTGGGGTGCGGGGGCATCGGCAGCTGGCAGGTGGGGTGCGGGGGCATCAGCAGCTGGCAGGTGGGGTGCGGGGGCATCAGCAGCTGGCAGGTGGGGTGCGGGGGCATCAGCAGCTGGCAGGTGGGGTGCGGGGGCATCAGCAGCTGGCTGGTGGGGTGCGCGGGCATCAGCAGCTGGCTGGTGGGGTGCGGGGGCATCAGCAGCTGGCTGGTGGGGTGTGCTGGAGGTGCCCGTGGTGCCAGACGTTCCAGGGACACTGGGGGAGCAGCCAACACCTGAGCCACCAGGCTGTGTGTCTTCTGTTCCATCCACTGATGGCAGAATAAAATGTGTACATGTGAATAAAATATGAATGAATCCCATGACTGCATAATTGTTATTCTTATAGTCACCAGTATGAGAACAAGGTATTATGGCATTTACAATTAACACTGACTTATTTACTTACTGCGACTGTCCGAATCCCCCGCATGCGGATCCACCACACCTGTGAGGGCCGTGTCGCCCACAATGCCGGCAACCCGCCGGTCGAATGGGGTGAGGTCATCGTCCCCTGTACCCCCGCCTGTCATCAGCACACTCTGGCGATGGGCTGCTGTCCTCCTCTTCACGTCCCCCTTGATGTCCGACCACTTCTTCTTGAGTTCGGACACTGTGCGCTGCTCAGATCCAACGGCATTTACGGCCACACACAGGCTGTCCCACTCCTGCCTCTTGCGCTTCGCTGTCACGCCACTGGACAGCGAGCCAAACAGGACGGTTTTACGTGCCTCTACCTCACCCAGGAGTGCCTCCTGTTCGCAGTCTGTGTAGTTCCTCTTTTTTGTGCGTTTCGCCATGGTTTGCAATGGACTTTCCGCAGGTTCAGGGCATATTTAAATGAATTTGCATATTTATATGGAGGCGTGTCAAGGGCGGAGTCGGCCACTCTCATGTGCGCTGAATTCCACGTTGATTGTGTTGTACATAAGGAATGTGCGTGGATACCGGTGTACGCACAGTTTGATAAATCTGGATTTTTTTGTGCGTGGACACTTTTCTGGATTTGTCCGTACGTGACTTTTCAGTAAGAAATCTACGCAGGTCTTTGTACATGAGGCCCCAGGATCAAACTGAGAGGAGTGATCTCAAGAGTGCCAGTAGATACAAGTACTGTATAGAGGAAATCAAACAAGAGATTAAAGGAGGGAATTTGACGGATGTAATCAGGATTAAAACAAAAAAAGGGGGAGTTGTTTCAGATACCATGTCGGTTATTTTGCAATTTGAAACTTCAGTGCCAGAATGTGTGCAATTGGGTTACATCAACTTTAGAGTGAGAGAACATATTCCCAACCCAATCAGATGCTACATGTGTCAAAGAATGGGGCACGTGGCAAAAGAGTGCAGGGGTAAGCTCAGGTGTGCTAGATGTGGCGGTCCCCATGAATACGGCAAGTGCGATAAAGACTCAAAAGTACAGTGTTGCAATTGCGGAGGTGAACATAGTGCTGCATTTGGGGGTTGTTTAGTCCAGAAGGAAGCAAGAGAAGCGTTAAAAATTAAGACCATGGAAAAAAATACTTATGCAGAAGCATTAAAGAACAGGGACGTGCAGAGCCCACTAAAGGGGCAGGTGCTCAAAAAAAAAAAAAGGGGGGGGAGCACATCTAACGGCATTTTAGGACATAATATTAACAAAGTCACATAGCTTTCAGAGTTTAATAAACAATGATAAATTACAAGATTGAAAAACAAGGGCACCATGCAACTTTTTAGTGTACTGTAATCTATAAAAGAAAGAGCTGCCTGGTTTGCTACACTTGCAGTGGAGATGAAGATGGTCCATTCAGAAAAGCAGAGCTGCATCAAACTTTAATGTGGAACTGCAGATAAAAACAAAACAAAAGCAAAAATTGAATTGTTAATGCATGTCACCATGAGAGAAGCCTACTGAGACTAACTGACCACCAAAATTTATACCTACATCTCTATTTGTGTCTTTACTGTCTTAGTGTATTTTGTAAGTACCTATATACATTTTTTTCAATCTTTCCTCTTCTTTTTTTCTTGTCAGTTTCTCTTCTCTTTTTTCCTCATTGTCTCATCTTCTCTGTGTTGAGTGGAGGCCAATGGCTCTTATTTATTTTGGTCTCTTCCCTTTCTTTTTTTTCCTACCAAACTGAATCTAAGATTATTATCCAAAATCTTCTTTTCCATCATGGTGATTTAACTGTTTAAAAACAAACTTCCAACTTTTAAGCATTTTTGCTATTTTTGTTCTCTTCTGTTCACAGCAGCAGTTTTCTGTTGGTCATGTCTCGATACATTTTAATGACCTCACTGTGAATGATTGGCACATCCTTCTCGATTGCCAACAAAAAAAGGTCTGACAACCTATCCTTGCATAAGCTGCGTAGTTTTGTTTTCACTAGCTTCAGTTTTGAGAAGGAACTCTCAACAGTCGTTGTAGACACTGGTAAGGTGGCATGTGTTTTCAATAGTCCAGTCATGTTGGGAAAAACCAGATCAGCATTGTTTTCTTTGATGACAGACAGCATTGATGACACATTGAAAGATGAAAAGTCCAAACATGAATTGTGAAAAACCTTCAGCTCTGTCTGTAATTTTTCTTGGTCATCAATTTCATAAAACTGGCAGAGCATCTTTAGAGCTTGAAGTGCTTTTGGAGGAACTGTTGCATTGGTCCAGTTTTCTGGGACAGTAACGCAATGGAGAGCATTTAATATTTCCCAGGTAGCATAATCTCCTCCCTTAAACTGTTTCTGAAGCTCTTGTGTAATGGAGTCTACAAAAACACAATATACCTGTGCACAGTAGGACTCCTTCAAGGTACAGAAAACATGGTCATCAGAAGCGTTTGTACCAACCGCAGTAAACCTTGCTGGCACTTTACTTTTCCTTCTGTGTCCACTGACTTCTTCAGTGGGGTCGAGCCCCATAGATGCAGCGTTTTCTGTGGCTTTCCTATACTGTACATGTCCTCCAATTCTTCTTCTGATCTGCAACGCTCCAGTGTCTGTAGAACCCCTTCAACAATTTTGTAGGCTGCAGCCAGGTCCATACCTTTCTGCTGTAAAGCATCTGATGCAACTAACTTCAGTTACTTGGAAGATGTGGCAAGTAATTTCCAGACATAAGAAGAATTCAAAATTGATGTTCTTCAAAAGGATTGCTGTGTCACCTGCTGATGGATCAGGGGGGCTTTGCTGAGTCATATTCTCTAAGAACTTCATAACAGCTGTAAGAACTTTCCTGAGAGACTTCAGGGCACTTTCTCTGCAGGCCCATTGAGTGTCAGACAACTTTTGCAGTTCAACTGGGCACTGATGTGGTTGTGTTCCATTTTGAACGTCAATAAATGCAGTACAGTACTGTATGTCTTTTTGATGAGTTTCCAATGAATGTGTTAGCGCTATGGGCTCTACAGAAATTGCACGTTGCTGTCTTGTGGTGTTTAGTGTAAAATACTTCCACACAGCGGACATGTTACGATGAAAAGTTGGCTAGCTGTTAGCTAAAGTGCAACTCACTCAGTCCTCAGGCTGTAGCTGGCTGCAAACTGAAAGGGATTTCCTAAATGTGATGTCTTATTACTCTGGGTTCATGAGACACAACTCCGGATCGGATCGGCCCCACCCCTACTACTACTGTTGCATTGTGGGGAATGTAGTGTTGGTACGTGACCGGAGGGCTTATTTTGTTGTTTTTCTTGCAAAATACAAAAATAATAATAATAAAACAAAATAAAAAACAATTTTAGTGCATGTTAGGTGTCAGAGGAGGGCTTAGGAATATAAAATAAAAAATAATAAAATAAAATAAAAAATAACTTACCAAACCATACCATACCAGTTTATTTCAAAGCACTTAAAAATACAGCACCAGCCGTCCGAAGTGCTGTACAAGAACAAAAGCAAGCACAAAACAATAAAAACAATCATATAAATAATCACAACATCACAAGTAAAAGAATAAACATTAAAACAGAGATGCAAACTCACTCTGGTTTAAAAGCCAATGAAAAAATATGCGTTTTTAAACGAGTTTTAAAAACGGATATTGATGGGGCCTGCCTGACCTTCAGTGACAGCTCGTTCCACAATTTAGGAGCCAGAGCTGAAAATGCTCTGTCTCTTCTGGTTTTATAAAAGGTTTTTGGGACTGCTAAAAGCATCTGGTCAGAGGATCTAAGAGCACGTGATGGCACATAAAGGTTAAGCAGTTCAGACAAATAAGAGGGACTAAAACCGTTCAAAGACTTAAAAACAAACAATAAAACTTTAAAATGGATTCGAAACTGGACAGGAAGCCAATGAAGGGACATTACAACTGGAGTGATGTGCTCACGTCTGCTTGTACCAGTCAAAAATTGTGCAGCAGCATTTTGTACCAGCTGCAACCGTGAGAGCGAGGCCTTGTTAACTCGGATCAGAAGAGAGTTACAATAATATTGCCGTGAAGTAATAAAAGCGTGGATTACTGTCTCTAAGTGGCGTCTAGAAAGGAGGGGCTTGATTTTTGAGAGGCGCCTGAGTTGAAAGAACGAGGACTTAACCATGATGTTGATTGATATGACAGTCAACTTGACCAAAAGGGCACTTGGGGGCAAGGAGCAAAAGGGCCAGGTGCTCAAGCCTCCCCCTCTGCACACCCCTGATAAAGAAGGTTAGGACTGTAGAGCCAACCGCAATGAGAAGCGACGACAATGTGCAGAGATACTCAGAAATGACCACGATTGGACCACAAAACCGACCTACTTTGACCCCCTTTGAGGAACAAAAAGCTTAATCACACAAATGCATAATAGATGATAAATCCATGATAGTGGCAAAAGAAAAGTTTGTGGCATTCATATGTCATATAGTAAATGTAACAACTCAAATGAAAAAGAAAAGCGATGAAATACAGACTATAGTAGCAGCAGCAGGTAAATTCTTGGACATAACGGACATTCAAGCAGAACATATACTACCTCAATGTCATATTCTACCTCAATCCAGGGAATTAGATTATGGAATGGCTTGGAGAATGTAATTAAAAATGCCAAGTCAATGTTTACATTTAAGAAAATGATCAAAACGAATGTGTTAAAAAATATATATGAAATAGCGTAATGTGTATTGTATTAGTTAGAAAATTAGAAAGAGTTAGTCATTTTGTACTGTTGGTTGAAGATTATTATTGTTTAATCTGATTGTTGGAAAAAAGGGGCAGATATAGTAAGATTTATTCTTCTTTCTGCTACCTTTCAGTTTTTTTATATTTTGTACATTATCATTTATGGGATTGTCTTGTATTGTTTCTTTTGTAAAAAAAAAAAAGAACAAATTTAATAAACATAAACATATACAAAACATACCCTGTTAAATACAGTCGAATCCTCAGGAAACGGTTGAGGGAAACCAAAAAAAGCAGAACAACATATGCAACCTAAATTAGCAGAACAACAACTGGACACTAAAAATCAAAAGAAAAAGCAGACCAACAAATAGAAAATACTGAAGCAGAATAATAGCATGAAAAAAAAGTCAAGTTCAAAGAAATAAGTTGATTAGGAATCTTGGTGGACTGTAATTGAAATTGGATATTGTAGATTTATTGCAGACAGTATCAGGAAATAGAGGATATCAGGCTATATTTCATTTTTTACAGCAGTGTAGATTGTATAATAGGATATAAAAGGAAAAGTTTTTTTTTTTTTGTCATGTGGTCCACACTCCTTATACCAGTTGGTGGCGGTAATGCACCATTAAGTTGTTTGCCAACCGCCAAAAAACTCCACTTGAAGAAAAAGAAGAAGAAGGGTCCGGAAGTACTTCTTTTTACGCTAAAAATGTGAGGTATTGTGCTGCTGTACTTTTAGACTACGATTTAATTTTCCGTAACGTTTCATTTTCTTGATTTCAGTTCGTCTGTACCCGTTCCGAAACTATTATTTAAAGGAAACTTTGGCTAACAGAGATGAGGAGACATCAGGCTGAACAACGAGAGGAAGTGGCTGCTGAAGAAATGTCCGAGTTTCTGGAAACAACAGATGCAGATTATAAAGAAGAACGATGTCGTTTAAAGGACAAACTGCAACACAACAAAACCCAAGGTACTGTTTTCAACCCAAAAGTTCTGCGTCACAGATTAGGTTTGTATCTAAACAGCTTTTCAGTGATGATTTTAGTTGGATTTGCGATTTGTAGCAGGGTGTCCCTAAAGGATTGCTGGGCATGGGCACCGGCGACCCCCGTGACCCATAAATGGAAGAAGCCGGTAAAAGATAATGGATGGATGATTTTAGTTGCAGTTTCACGGATTAAAGTTTCTGTCCCTGGGATGGATTTCTGTCATTCTGAACGTTTTTTTTTTCTTTCTTCTGTTAGGTTATAAATATATCAGTGATGTGATGTCAGATATTGGTAAAATATATTGTGAACGCACAAAAAGTATGAATAGTAAAAATAAAGGATATAGGAATTAAAATAATAGGGTTATATAATGACTAAAATATAGAATTAATAAATCAAGTACAAACCGGATTCCAAAAAAGTTGGGACACTAAACAAATTGTATGCAATGATGTGGAGGTGCCAACGTCTAATATTTCATTCAGAATAGAACACAAATCACGGATCAAAAGTTTAAACTGAGAGAATGAATCGTTTTAAGGGAAATATGTTGTTTCAAATTGTCATGGTGTCAACAAATCCCAAAAAAGTTGGGACAAGTCCATTTTTACCACTGTGTGGCATCCCCCCTTTTTCTTACAACACTCAACAGACGTCTGGGGACAGAGGAGACCAGTTTCTCAAGTTTAGAAATAGGAATGCTCTCCCATTCATTTCTAATACAGGCCTCTAACTGTTCAATCGTCTTGGGCCTTCTTTGTCGCACCTTTCTCTTTATGATGCACCAAATGTTCTCTATACAGGTAGTCCCCGACTTACGAGCGCTCTGACCTACGAGGTTCCGGACTTACGAGCTGGCGAATTTTTGGAAAAAACGCAAAAAATACAGAGTTTTTCTGTGTTTTTTCACCACAGTTCGTTAGCTAAACATGTGGACACACGTTTCCGATCATTTTTATGCACTCGTAAGCAGTTTTTCGATGAAAAACGAGTGTTTGTAGTCGCGCTAGCAAAACCGTTCCAACTTACGAGCGAAATTCCGGACTTACGAGACACGTGGCGGCCGTTCCGAATTACGAGATTTCCATGTTACGAGCAACTCGTTGTGACGGAACTCGCTCGTAAGTCGGGGACTACCTGCAGGTGAAAGATCTGGACTGCAGGCTGGACAGTTCAGTACCGGATCCTTCTCCTATGTAGCCATGATGTTGTGATTGCTGCAGAATGTGGTCTGGCATTATCTTGTTGAAAAATGCAGGGTCTTCCCTGAAAGAGATGACGTCTAGATGGAGCATATGTTGTTCTAGAACCTGAACATAGTTCTCTGCATTAATGGTGCCTTTCCAGACATGCAAGCTGCCCATGCCACAAGCGCTCATGCAACCCCATACCATCAGTGATGCAGGCTTCTGAACGGAGCGTTGATAACAACTTGGGCTATCCTTGTCCTCTCTGGTCCGGATGACATGGCGTCCCAGTGTTCCATAAAGAACTTCAAATCGTGACTCATCTGACCACAGAACAGTCTTCCATTTTGCCACACTCCATTTTAAATGACCCCTGGCCCAGTGCAAACGTCTGAGCTTGTGGAGCTTGCTTAGAAATGGCTTCCTCTTTGCACTGTAGAGTTTCAGCTGGCAACAGCGGATGGCACGGTGGATTGTGTTCACTGACAATGCTTTCTGGAAGTATTCCTGAGCCCATTCTGTTATTTCCTTGACAGTGGCATTCCTGTTTGAGGTGCAGTGACGTTTAAGGGCCCGGAGATCACGAGCATCCAGTAGAGTTTTACGGCCTTGACCCTTACGCACAGCGATTGTTCCAGATTCTCTGAATCTTTTGATGATGTTATGCACGGTTGATGATGATAACTTAAAAGTCTTTGCTATTTTATGCTGGGTAACACCATTCTGGTATTGCTGCACTACCTTTCTGTGCAACAATGGTGGACTTGGTGATCCTCTTACCATCTTGGCTTCTGAGAGACACTGACACCCCGAGAAGCTCTTTTTATACCCAATCATGTTGTCAATTGACCTAATTATTGTTAATTGGTCTTCCAGCTGTTCGTTATATGCTCAATTTCCTTTTTCCAGCCACTTATTGCTACTTATCCCAACTTTTTGGGGATTTGTTAACACTGTGAAATTTTGAATCAACATATTTTTCCTATAAATTGTTACATTTATTCAGATTAAACTTTTGATCTGCTACCTATGTTCTATTACGAATAAAATATTGACATTTGCCATCTCCACATCATTGCATTCAGTTTTTATTCACAAATTTTTTTTTTGTGTCCCAACTTTTTTGGAATCCGGTTTGTAGGTTTAAGCACCGACACCTGCCTCCACCCTCATATGCCGCACTTTGGGCTTTTGACCAAGGCCCTTAACCCACACCATCTTCTCCCCCGGGCGCCCTTGATAACAGCTCTCTGCTCCACACAAAGGGCTGTGGTAGCTCGGTGGTCTGAGGTTGCGTCAGTAACGCCAAAAATACACCACATGCGGTCCGGCTCCGCTCCACTCCGCAGGTCGCAGCTGAGCGAGTCCAATTTCCACTACCTCCGCTCCGCTCATGCCTGTTACCCACTGCACCGGTGTCGGGCGGCTGAAGCGGCCAGTTTACATTCAAAGTCTATGTAGAGATGCGTTTTGAGTGTTCGAAGCAGCACGGCGGCACGCTGCAGTTCCCTTCGCGCGCACGCGCGCGCCCAAAGCAACCTAGGCGTCGAGCCGCCAACGCCAGAAAATTCGATCTCTGGTGGCTCGACGCGTCCAGCAAACAGTCAGGAGAGCCTCTGCTATGTGATTACACAACGACAACAGGACTTTTTTTGGACTTTTTAAACTTACTGGATCGAGCTTCCATGAATTGGAACCAAACTCCGGTAAGAAACGTGGCATTTTTACAGTTGCTGCTGTTCTCTCCAGTGTACGATCACCCCAAACATAAAAAAAGTTTTAATCTCAACAAAGACTGTCGGAGCTGCAGTTCGGCTCGTAGAAAACCCACTCCAGATCACATGCTCACCCGGAAAACGAGCTAGACCCCCTCCCCTCTGCCTCCCCCTATTGCACGTCATCAGACGGCCTCAGTGGCTTTGTGGGAACGTGTCAAGCGGCCAAAAGGGGGCGGCAGGCTCGTTTTGAGTTGTGCAGTGGGGACCAGGCATCAGGTCCGCCTGGATGCGCCGCTCCGAGACGCATGCGCGGGAATTGCGAGATTGCGCGATAAATCAAGTGATAAATAAGTAAGTCAGAACAAAACAATTCATTCGGTGGAAGAAGGAGAACAACAGTAGAGACTGCTGCCTTGATCTTCTCTCGTAAATGAGCGACAGGACATGGTTTGAGCAACAGGAAGTGATGTATTACATTTCAGAATAAAATACTTTTTTTATTTATTTATTTCTTGTATTGCGTTTGTAGGCGTAGTCATAAATGATAGTTTGACAGCATTTTTGTACAAATAAATCCGTATAGAGCTAGGATTAGTCCGCCCGTGGTGATTTTATTTTGTAAATACGGAAGTTGTGCTCGTTCCTTTTCCTGTTGGTGCGACGTAATCTTCAAAAGTTGACTCCGGCACAGCTCCGGCGTCCGGCAGAAATAGAAAAATTTCTAATTTTGACGGACTGCCGTTCGCTCGCCGCAGCTCGCCACCGTCGTGCGGAGCCAGTGTAAATTCTCTCATTGATTATAATGGGTGCGTATTTGCTGCGGAGGTCGGAGCGGGGCGGAGCCGGACCGCATGTAGTGTATTTTAGCAGTAAGGTTATCCGGCATGAAAATAATTGCCAAGTCTTTCTTAATTCGCTGTGGCGACCCCTGAAGAAGAGATTAGCTGAAGGAAGAATACCGGTATCTGTCTGTCTGTCGTGTCTGTCTGTCGTGTCTGTCTGTCGTGTCTGTCTGTCGTGTCTGGTCTGTCTGGTCTGGTCTGGTCTGGTCTGTCTGTCTGTCTGTCTGTCTGTCTGTCTGTCTGTCTGTCTGTCTGTCTGTCTGTCTGTCTGTCTGTCTGTCTGTCTGTCTGTCTGTCTGTCTGTCTGTCTGTCTGTCTGTCTGTCTGTCTGTCTGTCTGTCTGTCTGTCTGTCTGTCTGTCTGTCTGTCTGTCTGTCTGTCTGTCTGTCTGTCTGTCTGTCTGTCTGTCTGTCTGTCTGTCTGTCTGTCTGTCTGTCTGTCTGTCTGTCTGTCTGTCTGTCTGTCTGTCTGTCTGTCTGTCTGTCTGTCTGTCTGTCTGTCTGTCTGTCTGTCTGTCTGTCTGTCTGTCTGTCTGTCTGTCTGTCTGTCTGTCTGTCTGTCTGTCTGTCTGTCTGTCTGTCTGTCTGTCTGTCTGTCTGTCTGTCTGTCTGTCTGTCTGTCTGTCTGTCTGTCTGTCTGTCTGTCTGTCTGTCTGTCTGTCTGTCTGTCTGTCTGTCTGTCTGTCTGTCTGTCTGTCTGTCTGTCTGTCTGTCTGTCTGTCTGTCTGTCTGTCTGTCTGTCTGTCTGTCTGTCTGTCTGTCTGTCTGTCTGTCTGTCTGTCTGTCTGTCTGTCTGTCTGTCTGTCTGTCTGTCTGTCTGTCTGTCTGTCTGTCTGTCTGTCTGGTCTGTCTGTCTTGGTCTGTCTGGTCTGTCTGTCTGGTCTGGTCTGGTCTGGTCTGGTCTGGTCTGGTCTGTCTGGTCTGGTCTGGTCTGTCTGGTCTGGTCTGGTCTGTCTGGTCTGGTCTGTGTGTCTGGTCTGGTCGTGTGTGTCTGTCTGTCGTGTGTGTCTGTCTGTCGTGTGTGTCTGTCTGTCGTGTGTGTCTGTCTGTCGTGTGTGTCTGTCTGTCGTGTGTGTCTGTCTGTCGTGTGTGTCTGTCTGTCGTGTGTGTCTGTCTGTCGTGTGTGTCTGTCTGTCGTGTGTGTCTGTCTGTCGTGTCTGTCTGTCTGTCTGTCGTGTGTGTCTGTCTGTCTGTCGTGTGTGTCTGTCTGTCGTGTGTGTCTGTCTGTCGTGTCTGTCTGTGGTGTCTGTCTATCGTGTCTGTCTATCGTATCTATCTATCGTATCTATCATATTGGAATAATATTTGGAGCGTCCTTCTTTAAGAGAATAAGCGTAGGCTTTCTGATGTTCTTTGTATGCCTGCTTATGTACAGAGAGACCAGATGATTTTACACGTCTCTCAATAGCACGGCCAGTTGCCTTCATCCTGCGCAGCTCATCAGTGTACCAGGGGGCTGAACGGGAGAAAGACACCAGTCTTGTTTTCAAGGGAGCATGTAGGTCCAGAAGCTCTGGAGAGATTGGTTGTAGTAATCCACAGTAGGGGTGGGCGATATGGCTCAAAAATTATATTGTGATATTTCAGAGCATTATCATGATAACGATAAATTTCGTGATATAACAAAAAAAAAAATCAGAAATCTAATTTATTTATTTGACAAAAATACCCAGTGGTGGGATGTAACTAAGTACAAATACTTTTTTATGTAGAATTGAATGTGGGTACTTTTACTGCACTACATTTTACATGAAGTATCTTTTCTTTTTCTTTTTTTTAAAGTCAAATGATGCTTCCTCCTCCGTTCTGCACTGCTCCCTCTGCTGACTGCAATGAATGAGGAAATGTCTGAAGTTGTCACGAGAGAATTAAACCCAGGTTTTTACGTGCCTGCGCTTGTCCCTGCAGATTTTATGGTGTTCTGGTGTAGACCAGAGCTCCATGGTTTTATTTTATTTTTTTAGAACGTTTTATTAACATATAAACACAGAATATCGCAGCGGCTCCGAGACACTGCAGCAGGAGGCGAAGCAGATCTCAAGTTCAGCAGCGCACTGGGAACAGAGCCGTATATGGCTCTGAGGGGGAGGGAGCAGAATGCTTTTCCCTGCTGAAAATATTTCTAAGTCCTGCGCACAACAGAAAGTTACACATAGCACCTTTAAGGTTTGGTTAAAGCCTTCGCCAAACAGCGACTTTGAGGCCTACTGCTACTTATGTAAAAGAAACATTAAACTCGGAACTTTGGGTGTACGGGCATTAGAGTCACATTCAAAAAGTGACAAGCACGTTAGCACTGTGAAAGGCCTGAGACAGATTACCTCTATTAGTTAGTTCTGCTGCTCCAGCACTAGCACTGGTTCATCTACTCTGCCCCGGAGAGACAACGACTCAGCAGCTCCTGTTAGCGACCTTCGTGTTGTCTTAGGGTCAGAGGCTACATTACGAGCGGAGGTTCTCTGGATTTTCCACGTGAAAACTAAACATCACTCATACAATGCAAATGAAGACATTGGAGACTTGTTTCAAATGATGTTTCCAGACTCGGACATCGTCAAATCATTTAAGTGTGGAAAAGATAACACTGCATACATTACCCGCTTTGGACTAGTAGACTTTATAAAAAGAGAACTAATTTCCAAAGTGACTATACCGTTTGTGCTCATGTTCGATGAAAGCCTGAATCGAACCACCAAAACCAAGCTGCTGGACCTACACCTTCGTTTTTGGGAGGGGGGACAGGTACAGTCCAGATACCTGGGATCCCATTTCATGGGGCATTCAACAGCTAATGACTTAATGAAGCATGTAAAAGTAAGTAAATGTTTTATTTTAACAAACATGTTTATATGACAGCTTTAGTTTTCAGATGCAAATTTGATAAACATGTTTAGGCTATATATTTCTGTAAATGTGTTTTATATGTACAGTATATTAGTACTAACTTATATACCTTATTCTCCGGCCTATAAGTCGCACCTTTTGCCTACATTTCTAAGCCCTGTGACTTATAGGCCGGTGCGACTTATATGTGGATTTTTCGGTTTTTTCACTTTGGTCAAAAAAATGGTCACTTGATTTAACGATTTTTAACCGTCAAAGTGCATTTATCAAGAAAAGTTAAACTGAGACACACTTTTACTGTAATGTCAGCTAACAAAAAAATATTTTTTTATGTGTTTATCTTTAAAGATCAAAGAGATGCAGGTCTGTTTGCTGCACTGCAGGTCTGTTGTTGCTGCGCGTGCTCGTTTTGTGCCGTGAGGTGCGACTTATACATGGATTTTTCCACTTTATTGGCCATAATTGGACTGGTGCGACTTATACTCCGGTGCGACTTATAGGCTGGAGAATACTGTATGTGTGTTTACATAAGTTGTTGTTTGAGGGGCTCAGTATTGATTTTGTTTGAAATTTTTATAATTCTTGGTAATTTCATTTTCTTTTGTTAGTCTACTCAGACGTCTCATTAAGAGAGAGGTCCTCGAAGATATCTCCACACTGCAGCTCATCAAACTGGATATAGCTGAAAAGAAAAACTGGCTCCAACCAAAGGACATTGGCATCGGGTTGGGTGCAGAATCCATCATAAAGGTTAGTGTGATAATTTAGAAATACCATACTTTTCGGCGTATAAGACAAGTTTTTTTTTTTACTCATTTGAATGTCCTGCGGCTTATACGCTGAAGCATCCTATTTATGGATTTTTCCCATATTTTTAGACACATTTTTGGCTCTGATGTCGTCGTTTTTCATTTTGGGCAAAAAAATGGTACAGTACCACTTTTTTCCGTTAGGGGGACACTTCCAGAGGAGTACACCGACCGTTTCTAGCTCATGTGTCCGAAAAAAGCCTCCTCTGGTCGGACTGACTCTGTAGCTGCCCCGCCTCCTGCTCTGGAGCTAATCACTGTTAGCTGTGTTGTTAGCTGTTTTCTTTTAGCAAGATAACTCATAAACCACACCGCGGATTTTCTTGAAACACAGAGCGTAATTATTTGGTGGTCATTTACAAACAGTTAGCTGCAGAAGATATTTGATAGAGCTAAAAAAAATTGCTCTTTTAGCTTTGTTGTTAGCGGTATAGCTACAGCAAACAGATACCTACTGTTTAGATAAACAGCTCTTAAAACACTCGACAGATATTTTTTAAGCTTACATTCTGTAATTACCGTATTCGTCGGCCTATAAGTCGCACCGGAGTATAAGTCGCACCAACCAAATATGCCCAATTAAATGGAAAAATCAACGTATAGGTCGCACCGGCCTATAAGTCGCACCGGCCTATAGGTCGCACCTCACGTGAGCTGGTGTTTTGCCCAAAATGGACTGGCTGCCAAATTGTTTGGAAGGACTTTGTTGAACTTTTCATTAATAAATGAACATTATTTTTTTATATTTTGTGTCTTTCATCATTTATCTTTAAAGATAAACACATAGAAATATATTTTTATTAGCTGACATCACAGTAAAAAACGTGTCTCAGTTTAAAATGATGACAGAAACAGATACTGTATTTATTTTATGGCTTTTATTTATTTATTCAAAACCTTTGAAGTCTTCATCTTCTGTGTCTTAATTAATAAATGAACATTATTTTGGACTGGCTGCCAAATTGTTTGGAAGGACTTTGTTGAACTTTTCTTTAATAAATGAACATTATTTTTTTATATTTTGTGTCTTTCATCATTTATCTTTAAAGATAAACACATAGAAATATATTTTTATTAGCTGACATCACAGTAAAAAACGTGTCTCAGTTTAAAATGATGACAGAAACAGATACTGTATTTATTTTATGGCTTTTATTTATTTATTCAAAACCTTTGAAGTCTTCATCTTCTGTGTCTTAATTAATAAATGAACATTATTTTGGACTGGCTGCCAAATTGTTTGGAAGGACTTTGTTGAACTTTTCTTTAATAAATGAACATTATTTTTTTTATATTTTGTGTCTTTCATCATTTATCTTTAAAGATAAACACATAAAAATATATTTTTATTAGCTGACATTACAGTAAAAAACGTGTCTCAGTTTAAAATGATGACAGAAACAGATACTGTATTTATTTTATGGCTTTTATTTATTTATTCAAAACCTTTGAAGTCTTCATCTTCTGTGTCACTGCACCATTTTTGGACCAGGCAGATGTCAACAGTGTAGGTACTATAAAGGGTTTCTTAGCGCCCATAGCGGCCGAAACTGGTACTGCACCATTTTTGGAGCTTTTGACCAAAGTCACATTATGACCAAAATGTTGGAAAAATCGACGTATAAGTCGCACCGGCCTATAAGTCGCAGGGCTTAGAAATGTAGGCAAAAAGGTGTAAAAAGGTGCGACTTATACGCCGGAGAATACGGTATATGGGTTTCATTTACAAACCGTTGACCTGTATAAGACATTTGAGATAAAATTCAATTTTTTATAATTTATTTTATAGTAGCGCACGCAACCATTTGGAAGACGTCAAACCGAAATAATTTAAATTCAGCAGATTTGACCGTTTTGTGAATTGATTAAGGACCGGTTAAGCTCAGGAACACTTGTGCTATAATGTCAGCTAAGAAATATATTTTTTCTCAGCAAAGAAATAATAGTTTTTACCGTGTTAATCTTGTAAAGTCCTTCCATGCTGGCTCGCTTCTGTGGCCACCATTTTCAGCAGGGCAAATGAGGCGTTGACGCGCCGCGTAGCGGTGACGCATAATAGATGCGACTTATAGGGCGAAGCGGCTTATTTATGGATTTTTACAAATTATTCCCATTAATTGGACAAAGCGGCTTATACACAGAAGCGTGTTAAACACCGAAAAGTACGGTATATGCCTATGGAGGAGATTCTTGCTAAGGGAGAGGAGCTCAGATTTATGTAGTCCACATACAGGTAGTCCCCGACTTACGAGCGAGTTCCGTCCCTAGGGGGTGCTCGTATGTCAAAAATTCGTAAGTAGGATAACAATTTTTTTTTTTTTTTTTTTAGAAATGAATACATGTACAGTACTGTACAGTCACCAAGCACTTAGCCTAGCCTAACAGTTTTTAAAGATGAAGGAGTGAGTTTAATTGTCTCCCTTTCCAGGGTATCCGCGGGGTTGTAAAAGGTATTAAAAGGTAGTAAATGAAATTAACACAAATTAAGGCCATTAAAAAGTATTAAAAAGTAATAAACGTCATCTGACGAGGTATTAATTTTTTTAAACCTACACAACTATATTTTTCTTGTCTGTCGTCTAAAAAAAGGTCTGTGAATTTATTTATCTTTTCTAATTTTATGTTCCAAGTAGGACCTTAGCTAAAACAAAGACGTCATATCGTCAGTGTGCGCGCGCACCTACTGAGCTGACCGAGGCTGATCATGTCTGTAAAAAGAAACAGGAAAGAGGAGCGCGACTTTATCTTCCGACATTTAACAAGAAATT
Organism: Garcialebias charrua; assembly: GCA_038048925.1. Taxonomy (NCBI): domain Eukaryota; kingdom Metazoa; phylum Chordata; class Actinopteri; order Cyprinodontiformes; family Rivulidae; genus Garcialebias; species Garcialebias charrua. The sequence continues at coordinate 118,754 of JBBPBX010000262.1, forward strand.
TACCTAAACAATTGTTAGCTCGAAATTATAGCAAAAGGTGTGTCTCAGTCTAACGTTTTCTTAATAAATGTACTTTAATGGTTAAATCGGCTTTATTTTTTTTAAAAAAGTGTCGCTGCCTGTGTGCACCGTGATCGATCAGCGGTGAAAGGAAAAAGGAGCGCGGCTCGTTTCGCCGTCATTTAACAAGAAAAATACCTAAACAATTCTTTGTTAGCTCGAAATTATAGCAGAGGTGTTTTTCTGTCTATCATTTTCTTAATAAATGCACTTTAATGGTCAAATTAGCTGCATTTCGCCACCGTGGTGCAGCTTGCTGCTGGATTGAAGGTTCAAGCAGAGAGGTGGGGAGAGTATGGCAGGCCGATTGAGTCATTAATAGCTAGTGAAAAGTCTCAGTCATCCAGGACATGGTGAATTCTAAAAAGTGCAATAAAAAAAACAAAGTATAGTACAATAGTATAATAAATAGTATAATAAATAAAGTCCAGTTGTTTTTGTCTTGAACTTTTTTTAAATTTGTCATTATAGGCACGTTTTCCTATTACATGATACAACAGCATGCCATACTATTACTACTGGGGCCATCAGGAACTGCTTTTTTTTTTTTTTCTGTCAGAATGAATGGAAACTCATATTTCAGTCAAAAAGTGGTTTATAAATATGGGAAAACATCTATAAATATGTCACTTCGCCCTATAAGTTGCAAGGCATGTAAATTATGCAAAAAACTGCAACTTACAGGATGAAAAATACAGTATTTATTATTTTTCTCCCTCTTTTTGAATTATGCATGTGTTCAGTGTTGAATTATTTTAACTCAACTGTTTTCAAGTTTACAGTTTTTGTTTGCCATTAGAGATATGTTATGTGTGGGAACAATTAAACTTTTTCTCTTGGGTTAGATTTAAATAACAAATAGGTCAGTGCTTTTATTGAGGCAAGAAGCAAATTGATGTACTGTATCCAGTAATTGTTATAAAACTACATTTACTACCAAAGTTTAGGAAGAAAATGACAGTAATCTTATCACTTTACAATTAGTTGCATGGAACTGAAGTACAACAGGTTGCCGCTACGGTTACAGCTCGGTGCCGTGATGGTATTAAAAAATATTTTGATGGTATTAAAAAGGTATTAAAAGGTATTAAATTCAACTCTAGAATTTCTGCATATACCCTGCTTTCACATAAAGGGAGCTAGCTCCCTTTATGGGAATGGAGCCTGCATGGAGGAGGGAGACAATTCCACTCACTCCTTCATCTTTAAAAACTGTGTTAGGATAGGCTAAGTGCTTGGTGACTGTACAGTACTGTACATTTATCTATTTATTAAAAATATACTGTACAGTATATATATTTATTTTTTATTTATAAATAGATAAATGTACAGTACTGTACAGTCACCAAGCACTTAGCCTATCCTAACAAAGTTAATGAGTCAGTTGAATTGTCTCCCTCCTCCCCAGCAGGCTCCATTCACATAAAGGGAGCCAGCTCCCTTTATGTGAAAGGGAGACAACTCAACTCACTACTTCATCTTTAAAAACTGTGTTAGGATAGGCTAAGTGCTTGGTGACTGTACAGTACTGTACTGTACATGTATTCATTTATTTAAAAAAAAAACTAAAAAAAACTTCATTTTTTTTAAAAGTCCGGGACCTCGTAAGTAAGAGCGCTCGTAAGTCGGGGACTACCTGTACAAGCATCTTCAACCTCATGGCTACCGGTAGATGTTTTAGTTCTCCATTATCAACAACACTGCATGTAAAATGTGTTCGTTTCGTTTTTTTGAATAAAGTTACTTTTCAAGTAATTGAGTAATTGTGCATTTCTTCTGTACATTTCTCTCGTGTACATATGTTGTGAATAGGTCTTAAATTTGATTCATACTAGTCTTAAGACTTTTTTTTAAAAGTCTTAAATTTGAGTTGTTGAAACCTACAGAAACCCTGGATTAAGCAGATGAGATATTGTGGAGAGCTGTTTAGTTTCCAGGGCAGTTGTTGATGATGTTGGAATAATATTTGGAGCGTGCTTCTTTAAGAGAATAAGCGCAGGCTTTCTGATGTTCTTTGTATGCCTGCTTATGTACAGAGAGACCAGATGATTTTACACGTCTCTCAATAGCACGGCCAGTTGCCTTCATCCTGCGCAGCTCACCAGTGTACAAGGGGGCTGAACGGGAGAAAGACACCAGTCTTGTTTTCAAGGGAGCATGTAGGTCTAGAAGCTCTGGAGAGATTGGTTGTAGTAATCCACAGTAGGGGTGGGCGATATGGCTCAAAAATTATATCGTGATATTTCAGAGCATTATCACGATAACGATAAAATTCGTGATAAAAAAAAAAACAGAAATCTAATTTATTTATTTGACTAAATTAACCAGTGGTGGGATGTAACTAAGTACAAATACTTTTTTAGGTAGAATTGAATGTGGGTACTTTTACTTTTACTGCACTACATTTTACATGAAGTATCTGTACTTTCTACTACACTACATTTCTATAATGTGTTGAGTTACAAGTTACATTCAAGTTGCAGCTTTTTGATTTGTCATTAGTTTGAAAGTAACTGATGTCGAGAGGGGAGTTGGTCCATTGAATCACTGCAAAGTGGACAGGTAACATTAGACCCTCCTTCAAGAAGAGCTGGACCAATGACGATTCTAGTATAAACGTGATTGAGCTGGGAGCACCCACAGCACCACTAACACACACAAAATGGATTCCACCACAGAGAGTCAGCCAGAAGATACACAACACCCATGATTTTATTGAAAGATTATTGAAAGACTATTGAAAGATTATTTGAAAGACTTCATTTCAGCAGGACAGATTTTTTCTCCCAAAAGAGCCTAGCCTGGTTAAAACCAGACCCTTGTCCTTCACTTCGCTTCGTACTAGGGTCTGGGACTTCTCCCATAGACAAGGATTTCTCCGGTCGATTTTTGACCGGACCAATCAGAGAACAGAAGGTGGAGTTTTGTTAGTTTAGCCTGGCGAGGTCCAGGCTATTCAGATAAATAGCTCAGAAACCACTCGGTGGATATTTTTTCTGCTACCAGTGTGTAATTATATGTCTTTAATTTACTGACTGTTGGCCTGGATGAAACATTTGAGATAAAATTCGATTTTTTATAATTTATTTTGTAGCGCACCCGAGGCTGTTTGGAAAATGTCAAACCGAAACAATTTAAATCCAGCAGATTTGACCATTTCGTGAATTGATTTAGGAACTGTTAAGCTCAGGAACCTTTCTGATATAACGTCAGCTAAGAAATATATTTTTTCTCAGCAAAGAAATAATAGTTTTTTTTACCTTGTTTTCTTGAAAAATCCTTCGTGGCGGCAGCCATTTTAACTGACGACGTCAGTCGACGTCATTCAAAACTCCGCCTTCTGTTCTCTGATTGGTCTGGTAATCCGCCTTCTGTTCTCTGATTGGTCCGGTCAAAAATCGACCGGAGAAATCCTTGTCTATGGGAGAAGTCCCAGACCCTAGTACGAAGCGAAGTGAAGGACAAGGGTCTGGTTTTAACCAGGCTAAAAAGAGCCAGACAGGACTCAAAAAACTTTGAAAATCAACTTCTTCTGAACTTGAACAAGAAATTCTTGCTGCAATATTAAAATGTGTCATTTCATGGGATGTTAGGTCAGAAGACAAGAGATGTCTCCAAATGTCTCGACACTGAGGTCGAAGTTTTGAAAATGGTGTCAGGAAGTTAAAATATTGTTCACTATTGATCCATTACAAAGTTGACTAGACCATATTTGAACTAGAGTTGATGACAAACTGGAGTTGAAATGATCAGTGTCTGTTCCTTGTTAGGTCTAATGCTCCTTTTTTCTGTCAGACAACATTTACTTAAATGTGTTTACTGCAGTTAAAATGACACATACACTACACCACCTACAGCAACACTCTCTGTATGAGAAGTTCCTGTATGGATTCAGAGTAGCTCACAGTACTGAGACTGCATTGCTGAGAGTTACAAATGATGTCCTCATGGCTGCTGACACTGGTTCTCCCTCCATCCTTGTCCTCCTTGACCTCACTGCAGCTTTTGACACTGTGGACCATAGTATCCTCCTCCACCGTCTCCATGTGGAGGTTGGTCTCTGTGACACTGTCCTGGACTGGTTCAAATATTTCCTCTCCAATAGGCTGGAATGTGTTAGTCTTGGCAATGCCACTTCCCAGACAGTCGGTGTCTCCTGTGGTGTCCCGCAAGGGTCAGTTCTGTGGCCCCTGCTGTTTTCCCTTTACATGCTGCCTTTAGGTAAAATTATTAATCAGTTCAACATTTCTTTTCACTGCTATGCCAACAATACGCAGCTTTACATCAGGACTGGAGCATCCGCATCATCCCCATCTCCATCTTCACTCACTGCCCTCTCTACCTGCCTGGAGGAAATAAGGGCATGGATGAATCAGAACTTTCTTCAATTAAACTGCTCCAAGACTGAGGCCATAATTATTGGCACCCCTCACCAGATACAAACATCAACTTTAACAGCAATCTCTTTCTCTGGTCAAGACATCCCCCTCTCCACCTCTGTTACAAATCTTGGAATAAAAATGGACTCTCATCTTACATTTGAAAATCACATTAAGCATCTGTTTAAAACCTCTTCTTCCATCTTCGAAACAGGGCCACATGGAGACAAATGAGACAAACAACCATTCATGCTCGCACTCCCACCTAGGGACAATTTTGAGTTACCAATCAGTCTAACACGCATGTTTTTGGTCTGTGGGAGGAAACCGGAGTACCTGGCGAAAACTACTCATGTACAGAGAGAACATGCAAACTCCACCCAGAAAGGTCCCCCAACCAGGATTTGAACCGGGAACTTGCTTGCTGAGAGGCAGCAGCTTTACCAGTTGAGCCACCGTGCTGCTGGTTTATAAATATGGTTAAAAAAATCCATAAATATGTTGCTTGGGCCTATAAGTCGCAGGACATGTAAATTATGCAAAAAAAATAAAATAAATCTGTGACATATAGGGAGGAAAATATGGTATTGCATTATTGATCAAACAGCTTGCCAAATCTCAGGAAAAAACATGGAATATTAGATAATTTTCCTCGATAAATAAATGACCAAGTATGAAAAATGTTTCTTTTTATCTACTTTTAGGACTTGTGTGAAAATCTCATGATGTTTTAGGTCATTTTAATGCAGAAATTTAGAAGGTTTTAAAGGCTTCACAAACATTCAAGCACCACTGTATGTGTGAATATAAAGTTATAATTGTGCCTGATGTTCATGTTTTCAGTGATCCCTGCAGATGTTCAGCAGAAGGTGCTGATTAAAGAAGAAGCTCCTGAAGTACGGCTGCTTGGTGTGGACCAACAGGATCCAGAGACCCTCAACATAAAGGAGGAAGAGGAGGAACTGTGGACCAGTCAAGAGGGAGAGCAGTTTTGTGTGAAAAAGGAGACTGACGACACCAGGTTTGCATTCACTGCTGTTCCTTGGAAGAATGAGGAAGATGAAGAGAAACCTCTGTTTTTACAGCTTCATCAGCACCAAGTAAAAGAGGAAGATCTTCCAACCAGCAGCTCAGCTGACCAGATGAAAGCAGCAACTGGTGGAGAGGACTGTGGAGAAGGAGAAACTACCAGGAACCCAGATCTAAATACTTATGGAGATGATTGCAGCTCTTCAGAGACTGAAGTCAGTGAGGATGATGAAGGTGATGAGGTGAAGGACTCTGACTCTCAGCTAAAAGACTTATCAGACTCTGGGTCAGAACCTGAAGACGGTGACAAAGACTGGAAGGAGAGCAGAGCTCCTGAGTCAGGCGTAAACACTGTCAACAAATCTTGCAGCTTCACTGAGCATGGGAAACAATTTCACAAGACGAGTCAGTCAGTGACGTCTTCAAGTTGTTTGGTTATCGAGGAACGTTTAAAAGTGAAGAAAACTGGAGGCTCAATCAAGAAAAAACAGTCAGGAAAGAACTCATTTAGTTGTAAAGACTGTGGAAAAATATTTAACAGAAATGGTAATCTAAAGAAACACATGATAATCCACACAGGACAGAAAGCATTTGCTTGTGATCTTTGTGGACGCAGGTTTGGACAGAAGTCACATTTAAACATACACATGATAATCCACACAGGACAGAAAGCATTTGCTTGTGATCTTTGTGGACACAGGTTTGGACATAAGTCAACTTTAAACTCACACATGATAGTCCACACAGGACAGAAAGCATTTGCTTGTGATCTTTGTGGACGCAGGTTTGGACAGAAGTCACATTTAAACATACACATGATAGTCCACACAGGACAGAAAGCATTTGCTTGTGATCTTTGTGGACAAAGGTTTGGACAGAAGTCAACTTTAAACACACACATGATAGTCCACACAGGACAGAAAGCATTTGCTTGTGATCTTTGTGGACGCAGGTTTGGACAGAAGTCAAATTTAAACAAACACATGATAGTCCACACAGGACAGAAAGCATTTGCTTGTGATCTTTGTGGACAAAGGTTTGGAGAGAAGTCAAATTTAAACAAACACATGATAGTTCACACAGGACAGAAAACATTTGCTTGTGATCTTTGTGGACGCAGGTTTGGACAGAAGTCACATTTAAACATACACATGATAATCCACACAGGACAGAAAGCATTTGCTTGTGATCTTTGTGGATGCAGATTTGGACGAAAGTCAGATTTAAACAGACACATGAAAATGAAATGTAACTCCCCAACACCTGCTGCACTCATGCAGCCCCAGACCATGGCATTCCCACCACCATGCTTGACTGTAGGCATCACACACTTGTCTTTGTACTCCTCACCTGACTGCCGCCACACATGCTTGAGACCATCTGAACCAAATAAACTACAGGGTATCCGCGGGGTTGTAAAATGTATTAAAAGGTAGTAAATTAACAAATTAAGGCCATTAAAAAGTATTAAAAAGTAATAAACGTCATCTGACGAGGTATTAATTTTTTAAAAACCTACACAACTATATTTTTCTCGTTCTGTCGTCTGAAAAAATATCTATGAATTTATCTATCTTTTCTAATTTTATGTTCCGAGTAGGACCTTAGCTAAAAACAACAACGTCATATTGTCGGTCAGTGTGTGTGCCTACAGCTGGCCAAGACTTATTGTCATGTCTTTAAAAAGAAACAGGAAAGAGGAGGGCGGCTTGATCCTCCGACATTTAAGAAAATAACCTAAACAATTATTTTTTTAGCTCAAAATTATAGCAAATGTGTGTCTCAGTTTAACGTTTTCTTAATAAATGCACCTTAATGGTTAAATCAGCTTTATTTAAAACAATAATAATGTTTTGCTGCCTGTGTGCACCGTGAACGTGCAGCATTGAGAAACAGGAAAGCGGAGCGTGGCTCGTTTCGCCGGCATTTAACAAGAAAAGTACCTAAACAATTATTGATGACTATTAGGGCCCATATTGAGAATGAACTTTCTGGTCTTGAACCACTTTGGACATGTCTGCCTGCCTGGGAGGAGTCGACGAGGGACAAGCCCCCAGAAACCATCTTGGCTACAGCAAACTGGTTGGTCCACTTAAGTTGTTTACTTGGTGGGGTAGCTTCAGTTTGCTTTGGACTGCTCTGACTGACGAAGCCCTCTGGAGTGAGGGTGAAACGTTTCTACTAAAAAGAAATTGTCCAGATGAACTGATTGAGAATGAGCGGATTTGATACCTGGACTATTGAGAATGAACTTTCTGGTACCTAAACAATTATTTGTTAGCTCAAAATTATAGCAAAGGTGTGTTTCTGTCTATTAATGGTCAAATTAGCTGCATTTGGCCGGGGCAGTGGAGCTGGCTGCTGGATTGACAGTTCCAAGCAGAGAGCAGAAAGGTGGGGAGAGTATGGCAGGCCGATTAAGTCATTAATAGCTAGTGAAGATTCTCAGTCATCCAGGACATGGTGAATTCTAAAAAGTGCAAGAAAAAAACAAAGTATAGTAGAATAGTATAATAAATAGTATAATAAATAAAGTCCAGTTGTTTTTGTCTTGACCTTTTTTAAGAGCGGCTTGAAGACCTTTCTTTTCGACCGAGCATACTCTACCTCCTCTTGATTCTACTTTTGATCTACTTTTGTTCTTTTGATCTTAGTTGATATTGTTATTGATTTTACTTGTTTTTTTACTTGTTTTATTGACATTTAATTTTGTTGCACCTTGTAGCACTTTGAGATTTTCATTAATGAAAAGTGCGTTATAAATTGAATTCATTATTATTATTATTATTATTATTATGTGTCATGTGGGGCCACCATGGAAACCATGGACAAACCCACTTATTACCCATATTTTTAGCCCAGTTGGGACCCAGTTTAGTCCCAGGTAGATATTCTTCAAGGCACACACATGGGTTTTACATGGGTCTCATTTAAGTTAAACATCTGGGTCCCACTGAAAGCCCAGTCAGGGCCCATTAAAATATATCTGGGCAAATTCATGTGGGGCCACCATGGAAACCGTGGACAAACTCACTAATGCCTCTTTTCCACCGCTCGGCTCGGGTTGGATCGGCTCAGGTCGGCTCAGTTCGGGTCGGGTCACATCTACGTTCTGTTTCCACAGCTTTTTTGTACCCCTTCTGTGGGCGGGGTCCAGAATCCTACTCGTCTTACCACATGGTGGCAGTAGTGTTCCCTCAAGCTATTTACTACAGTACTAGCCACCACTAGAAGAAGAACACAATAAAGGCTTTGACAGAATGTTGTGAAAGAGATGTCATGCTATAATGAGTACCTCATGAGCTGTAATCTTTAAACCCAATTCATAATCCTACCTTGTTGCCTTCTTTAAACCCATGTATTTTCCAATTTAGTATTTTTACAATAAAGATGTATTAAAGCATATTTTATTATTTAGTTATGCACAAGGTGCTTGATAAAGTTGCAAAACCATATTTATCTGAGCTGCTTCAACCTTCCTGCCCTCCCCGATCTCAGATCAGCTGAGCAGTTGCTGCTGACAGTCCTCAAAACTTTTTAAATCTTATTTAAAAACACACATTTATTCCTTGGCTTTTAACACGTGATCTTATCTTTTATGGCATGTTAACACACCTGCAGTAAGACTGGTATATGTATTTATTTTTGTATGCTTTTTATAGTTTTTAATTAACTTGTCTTTTATGTTATTGTACAGCACTTTGGTTGACCCTGTGGTTTTTAAAATGTGCTTTATAAATAAAGTTGATTTAAAACATCACACTGTGATCTTTGAAACTGCCAGAGTTTCCCTGGTAAAGTTGCTGCTGGGTGGTAGATGGGTAGATGGTAGATGGATGGTCTGTGAATTCTTTAACTTTAAACTGTCCAAAGGACTTTGGCCACTTTTAATTTTTGACTTTTTTTGTATGACTTCATCCTAGAACCAAATAATTTATAACGTAATAACAGTTGAGCAGATTCTAATAATCTTTATCTTATGATTCTTTAAAGGTCAAATGCAAATGGAAAGTTCTCTTAACTTCCAGTATGGATTTAAACACAATACACACTTCACATTATAAAATAAGTTTAGGAAATTGAATGTTCGAGGACACCACTTAAGAAAATATAACGTTTAATAGGAAAAGTTTGAAGTGACAAACAGAAGTAACAAATTTCCATCTGGTGTCTCACGTCTTCCTCCAGAAGATGACACAGGTTGTTGAATTCTGGCGATTTTCTTCTGTTGACTGTAAAAGAAAAATGTGATTAATTTAGTCCAGAAACTGTTTTTTTTTTTTTAAACAACACAGTGTGATCACAACATGTTCATATACTGTCTGTATCCTGTTGGAGTCATTTGAAATAAAATTCAATGTGTTATAGACATAAATGTGTCAAGCTACCTCCATTAATTTTCTACCTTCTACTTTGTGTCACATATTATCAATTCTATCAAAAACCACATAGCTGATATTTTTCAAAAAAATCTAGTGTGATCACAACATGTTCATATACTGTCTGTATCCTGTTGGAGTCATTTGAAATAAAATTCAATGTGTTATAGACATAAATGTGTCAAGCTACCTCCATTAATTTTCTACCTTCTACTTTGTGTCACATATTATCAATTCTATCAAAAACCACATAGCTGATATTTTTCAAAAAAATCTAGTGTGATCACAACATGTTCATATACTGTCTGTATCCTGTTGGAGTCATTTGAAATAAAATTCAATGTGTTATAGACATAAATGTGTCAAGCTACCTCCATTAATTTTCTACCTTCTACTTTGTGTCACATATTATCAATTCTATCAAAAACCACATAGCTGATATTTTTCAAAAAAATCTAGTGTGATCACAACATGTTCATATACTGTCTGTATCCTGTTGGAGTCATTTGAAATAAAATTCAATGTGTTATAGACATAAATGTGTCAAGCTACCTCCATTAATTTTCTACCTTCTACTTTGTGTCACATATTATCAATTCTATCAAAAACCACATAGCTNGATACAAGCGGCTGAAATGAGTTTTCTCCGCAGGGTGGCTGGACTCTCCCTTAGAGATAGGGTGAGAAGCTCAGTCATCCGGGAGGGACTCGGAGTAGAGCCGCTGCTTCTCCACATCGAGAGGAGCCAGTTGAGGTGGCTCGGGCATCTGGTTAGGATGCCTCCTGGACGCCTCCCTGGTGAGGTGTTCCGGGCATGTCCCACCGGGAGGAGACCCAGAGGAAGACCCAGGACAGCGCTGGAGGGACTATGTTTCTCGGCTGGCCTGGGAACGCCTTGGGATTCCCCCGGAGGAGCTGCTCCAAGTGGCTGGGGAGAGGGAAGTCTGGGCCTCCCTACTTAGGCTGCTACCCCCGCGACCCGACCCCGGATAAGCGGAAGAAGATGGATGGATGGATGGATGGATGGATGGATGTTTTTGTCTTGACCTTTTTTAAGAGCGGCTTGAAGACCTTTCTTTTCGACCGAGCATACACTACCTCCTCTTGATTCTACTTTTGTTCTTTTGATCTTAGTTGATATTGTTATTGATTTTACTTGTTTTTTTACTTGTTTTATTGACATTTAATTCTGTTGCACCTTGTAGCACTTTGAGATTTTCATTAATGAAAAGTGCGTTATAAATTGAATTCATTATTATTATTATTATTATGTGTCATGTGGGGCCACCATGGAAACCATGGACAAACCCACTTGTCCAATTTCTCCATTTTTGTTTCTTCTTCCTATGGAGATTTTAGCACATTTCATTAAAAACAGCTGCATAAAAGGTATTCAGATTGCTGGTAGAGAAATATGTCTGAGCCAACTGGCAGATGACACAACTCTATTTCTAAAAGATTGCTCTCAAGTAAAGTGTGCTGTTGAGCTGCTTGGTGAATTTTCTGCAGCCTCAGGTCTCAACCTTAATTTATCTAAATGTGAATTACTCCCTATTAAAACATGTCATGACACAGAGATCTCAGGAATCCCAGTAAAACACAAAGTTAAATATCTTGGTATCTATATTATAAAAGAGGAGGACCAAAGATTAAGTGATAACTTTAATCCCCTTGTTACTGTAATTAAAAAAATTCAATTTATGGGTACAGAGAGATTTATCCATCTCCGGTCGTGTATTACTTTCTAAGGCTGAAGGTCTCTCCAGTTTGGTTTATGCGACTTCTGCCTTGGAGGTTCCCAAGGACATCATTTCAAAAGTGGATAAAACATTGTTTGATTTTATTTGGAAAAAAAAGGTTCATCTAATCCGAAAAAATGTAATGATAAATAAGCTGTGCTCTGGTGGGTTTAATGTATTAGACTTACAGACTCTAAACTCCTCCTTTAAAATTAAATGGATCAAAAGATATCTCTTAAATCCAAACTCTTTGTGGAACTTCATTTCAACACATGTATTTGAAGCATTGGGTGGTCTATCTTTTATTTTAAGGTGTAATTACAACATTGACAAAATTCCGATCAAACTCTCCAATTTCCACAAACAGCTGTTTTTGTGCTGGACTCTGGTTCACAAACACAATTTCTCTCCACACAAATACTATATTTGGAATAACAAAGACATTTGTTTTAAACATAAATCTATTTTCTTTAAAAATTGGTTTGACAGAGGAATAGTTCATGTACATCAGTTATTCAACAAAGACGGCAACACTTACTCTTACAGTGAATTTTTAACTACGTATAACTTTCCAGTACTACCAAAAGAATTTGCAATTGTCTTTGATGCAATTCCATCTGGTGTGAAAATGTTGATGTCAAATCCTGTACAAAACAGCACGAACTATTTAATAATAATAATAATAATAATAAACTTTATTTGTATAGCACCTTCCAACAATGCCTTGCATTGACCAAGGTGCTTAACAGGATAAAAAGATGAATAAACTGGAACAATAAATCAATGAAAATAGAATAAGAAACAACAGCAATAAAAGAAGGCAATGGAAATAAAAAATGCTACATACTAAAATAACACTAAAATAACACAAATAATAAAAGTTACACACTGAGAGTTTTTTTTGAACAAGAGGAAATAAAAAGGCAATGTAAATAAAAAATGTTACATATTAAAATACCAAAAGTAATAAAAGTTACACACTGGAAGCTTATTTGAACTAGTGGAAATAAAAAGGCAATGGAAATAAAAAATGCTACATACTAAAATACCAAAAGTAATAAAAGTTACACACTGGAAGCTTATTTGAACTAGTGGAAATAAAAAGGCAATGTAGATAAAAAAAATGTTACATATTAAAATACCAAAAGTAATAACAGTTGCACACTGGAAGCTTATTTGAACTAGAGGAAATAAAAAGGCAATGGAAATAAAAAATGCTACATACTAAAATACCAAAAGTAATAAAAGTTACACACTGAAAGCTTTTTTGAACAAGTGTGTCTTCAGTCTGGTTTTGAACAGAGACAGATCAGAGGTGGCACGCAGCTCGAGGGGGAGGCTGTTCCAGGCTTTTGGGCCGGCAACAGAAAAGGACCGGTCTCCCCATTGTTTGTACCTTGAGCGAGGCACCTCCAGCAGGTGTTGACTGGCAGATCGTAAATCTCTGCCGGGCTGATGGGCTTTCAAAAGTTCTGAGATGTAGAGAGGTGCAAGTCCATTCAGAGCTTTGAAAACAAACAGCAGCAGCTTGAACTGTATCCTGAACTGAACCGGGAGCCAGTGTAGAGAGGACAGGACAGGAGTGATGTGTTCATATTTTCGTGTGTTGGTCAAAAAGCGTGCGGCAGAGTTCTGTACAAGCTGTAAACGGGAGATGGAGGATTGATTAATACCAACATACAAAGCATTACAATAATCAAGTCTGGAGGTCACAAAGGCATGGATGGCCTTCTCCAGATCACCACGGCTGAGACTTTACTTTGGAGAGCAGTCGGAGCTGAAAGAAGCTGGTCTTGACAAGAACTGAAGAATTATTCATTGGTAACTCTGACCCTTTTTTAAGTGAAAAAACAAATAACAAATGTATTAGAGAATTAATAATTAGAGAATGTATTAGTAAACCTGCTTCTATATTCTTCTGGGATAATTTATTTAATGATATCTGTTGGAAAGATGTTTGGTTGTTACCTAGAAAATACTTTATAACTAATAAGATTCGAGAAGTATCCCTAAAGATTCTGCATAAATGTTATCCTGTAAACTATATAATCTCCAAGTACCGTCCAAACGTAGACCCAATGTGTTCACTCTGCCACAGCTCTGAGGAGACCATCATCCATCTCTTCTGGGACTGTTCTCATACTCAGGTGTTCTGGAAAGACATTTTCATGTATGTAAATAGAAAGTTAGAAATTGACCTACCATTTGACGCTAAAATTATACTGTTTGGTTTCTTTTGTCCAAATATTTCAAGTAAGAAAGTTTTTGTTGTAAATTTAATACTACTCTTAGCCAAATTTTACATCCACAGTTGTAAATTCTCCTTGCTAAAACCTAGATTTATAGTCTAAAAAAGCTAAGTCTGGTCCTCTGGACATACAAAAAACAAAAAAACAAAACAAGCAAAAAATTGTAGAAACGTTTCGTCTTTCGTCCGAAAGACTTCCTCAGTCTGAGGTGCTGGGTTCAGCTCAGTCTTATAAATAGCACCCTCTCACAGTGTTACACAACCAGTTGGCTGATGACAGCCTGAAACCAGCTGCTCACATGATCAAGGAGGACCATCAGCCTAACAATGGATCGTTAGCACCCTGATGGTTGTTTGCTATTCACAGAGGGCTGAGTGATACCAGCAATCACAGCATTGTAGGAGGGGGACAGTTGAACTCGGAGGCCTCCACCCCTGTTTAATGATGGGCGGTTTCTTTTCACAAAGATGGCCTCCTTTACTCCTCTCTCAAACCATCGTTCCTCTCTATCAAGGATGTGAACATCTTCATCCCTGAAAGAGTGACCGCTGGCCTGGAGATGAGTGTAGACTGCAGAGTCCTGACCTGATGATGTTGATCTTCTGTGCTGGGCCATCCTTTTGGCCAGTGGCTGTTTAGTTTCCCCGATATAAGACTGATCACAGCCCTCCTGACACTGAACAGCATACACAATGTTACTCTGTTTTTGCCGGGGGACTGGATCTTTGGGATGAACCAGTTTTTGCCGTAATGTATTATTGAGCATGCATCAGGGTGCTAGATTTATAGTGTTTTCTAATTATATTTCCTCTTACTTAGCTACTTTAAAGTACTGTACTAATGCCAAAGCTTTAAAAACTAAAACAATCTGTAACGAATTTCTGTTGTAAGCTGCCCAAGACACATTTTTGTTTTTGTTTATGTGCCTTTATTCTCTTTTGTGCTATGCATGCCTTAAAGGTCCACCGACATGATTTTTTTACTATTCATAAAATTGCTCAAAATATATATATTTTACCATTTAAATATGTTCCTTTATGTAATTTAAATGATAAATCACTTTAATTTTGCTTTAAAAGTGATTTTGAACTTCAAGCCTTGTTTAATCATGGGAAATCTGATTACACCCGAACGCACCATCTGTGATGTCACACCGGGCAGAGCTCTGGGCTTGTCACAGTGCGTAGGTATGAGCAGCTCGACATGAAGGTAAGTCTGATACAGCATCAGACCTAAATTAGATCCTGTTGTTTCTTGTTCCATCACCCAAACTATTTTCTGCTTCCCAAAATGAAGACAAATAGCTCAAATCTTCACATAGATTGATAAATTCATCGGGTTTTAAATGGTCCGCTATTAAAGAGACCTGAGCCCTCTGCCCAGTGTGACATCACAGATGGTGCGTTCGTGTGTAATTGGATTTCCCATGATTAAACACGGCTTGAAGTTCAAAATCACTTTTAAAGCAAAATTAAAGTGATTTATCATTTTGTTTGCATAAAACAACATATTTAAATGATAATATATATATATATATATATATATATATATATATATATATATATATATATATATATATACAAGCCCAAAACCAGAAAAGTTGGCACGTTGTGCAAATCGCAAATAAAAACAGAATACAATGACTTGCAAATCTTTTTCAACCCATATTCAACTGAATAGAATGCAAAGACAATATATTTAATGTTCGAACGGAGAAACTTTATTTTGTTTTGCAAATAACCATTAACTTAGAATTCAATGGCAGCAACACATTGCAAAAAAGTTGGCACAGGGACATATTTACCACTGTGTTACATCGCCTTTCCTTTTAACAACACTCAGTAAACGTTTGGGAACTGAGGAGACCAATTTTTGAAGCTTTTCAGGTGGAATTCTTCCCCATTCTTGCTTGATGTACAGCTTAAGTTGTTCAACAGTCCGGGGTCTCCGTTGTCGTATTTTACGTTTCATAATGCGCCACACATTTTCAATGGGGGACAGGTCTGGACTGCAGGCAGGCCAGGGGAGGACCCGCACTCTTTTGCTACGAAGCCACGCTGTTGTAACACGTGCAGAATGTGGCTTGGCATTGTCTTGCTGAAATAAGCTGGGGCGTCCATGAAAAAGACGTCGCTTGGATGGCAGCATATGTTGCTCCAAAACCTGTATGTACCTTTCAGCATTAATGGTGCCTTCACAGATGTGTAAGTTACCCATGCCTTGGGCACTAATGCACCCCCATACCATCACAGATGCTGGCTTTTGAACTTTGCGCCTATAACAGTCCTGATGGTTCTTTTCCTCTTTGGTCCGTAAGACACGACGTCCACAGTTTCCAAAGACAATTTGAAATGTGGACTCATCAGACCACAGAACACTTTTCCACTTTGCATCAGTCCATCTCAGATGTGCTCGGGCCCAGCAAAGCCGGCGGCGTTTCTGGATCTTGTTGATGAATGGCTTTTGCTTTGCATAGTAGAGCTTTAACTTGCACTTACAGATGTAGCGACGAACTGTAGTTACTGACAGTGGTTTTCTGAAGTATTCCTGAGCCCATGTGGTGATATCTTTTACACACTGATGTCGGTTTTTGATGCAGTACCGCCTGAGGGATCGAAGGTCACGGGCATTCAATGTTGGTTTTCGGCCTTGCCCCTTACGTGTAGTGATTTCTCCAGATTCTCTGAACCTTTTGATGATATTACGGACCGTAGATGGTGAAATTCCTAAATTCCTTGCAATAGCTCGTTGAGAAAAGTTGTTCTTGAACTGTTCGACAATTTGCCCACGCATTTGTTCACAGAGTGGTGACCCTCGCCCCATCCTTCTATGTGGATGACTGAGCATGTCAAGGAAGCTGCTTTTATACCCAATCATGGCACCCACCTGTTCCCAATTTGCATGTTCACCTGTGGGATATTCCAAATAAGTGTTTGATGAGCATTCCTCAAATTTCTCTGTCTTCTTTGTCACTTGTGCCAGCTTTTTTGAAACATGTTGCAGGCATCAAATTCCAAATGAGCTAATAATTGCAAAAAATAACAAAGTTTACCAGTTCGAACGTTAAGTATGTGGTCTTTGCAGTGTGTTCAATTGAATATAGGTTGAAAAAGATTTGCAAGTCATTGTATTCTGTTTTTATTTGCGATTTCCACAACGTGCCAACTTTTCTGGTTTTGGGCTTGTATATATATATATATATATATAGCAATTTTATGAATAGTAAAAAAATCATATCGGTGGACCTTTAAGTCTCGAGCCATGTTTGACATTGTAAGTTTTTTTTGTACTTGTTTCTTTTATTAAAAAAAAAAAGGGTACTTTGTCACGTGACTGTGTTGCGGAAGTCTTGTTTGGGGGAATAAAAAACAAGTGCTTCGGCGGGTGAAATTGGTAAAATGGTGAAAAGTTGCTGCGTTAAGGACTGCACTTCGCACATAAAAAAAACATCTCGATAGAAACTACTTCATTTTTCCTACATCAGGAGCGAGAAGGGAGAAATGGAAAGCGGCAGTCAACAGAGGCATCCAAAAACCAGATGGATCTGTAAATCCTGCAAAGCTTTGGTCACCACGAAGCAAGCACACGTATGTGTGTTCAGCACATTTTATTACCGGTACGTATTAGTATTGCTTTTAGAAACATAAAAAAGAAAATAGAGGTAATTTATAACAGTTGTTAGCACTGTAATTGATTAAACATCAGTAGGCCATGCACTTGCCCGGCCAGTGTTGAGTCAAATACATAAAAATACACCTTTTCTGAGACTGTTGTAATTCTAGTCTTTGTTATCTTTAGGACGGAAAGTAAATGTCCAGTCCCATCCAGACTCTGTTCCATCCATCTTCCCTCAGCGCCCAGTCAGTTGAAGTTACAGCTAACAAATCTTCCCTAAAGGTATCACGATATGAAAGAGCTGCTCGGAGGGCCAAGAAACCAGGTATGTAATGATTTAATTTACTAAGGGAATACGTAACTTAATATATATATCTTCATAACAGATAACCTAAACAGTGAGGAAAACCTGAAACCTAAAACAAAGAAAGTTCTAATATTGTGTTCATGTGTGTGTCAGAAATATTAAAGTACTGTGTGTTACTGCTAACATGATTAAAATATTTCTCCTCTTTTTCCAATAGCAGTAACGCCCAAAGCACGAAGAAAGCTTTCCATGCCAGAGAGATCCACAGCATCCCCAACACATCATTTGGCTTCACAACAGCCGTCGGAAGATGACACGCATGTCAACAATTCATTGATTGACTTTGCCACACTGTGCAGCGCAGAGCTCCTGACACCAGCATTTACTAGGGGCAAAACACAACTGTCTGCAAAAGAAGTTGAAGTTTCACGAAAAATTTCATCTGTCAGGATACATGTGGAGCGAGTGATTGGACTGATGAAGAACCGTTTTGGTATCCTGAAAGGTACTTTACCTGTTCGCTGCATACAGAGTTGCAAAGACGAAAGTATGGATTGCCCACTGTCAAGCTGTGACAAAATTCTGACTGTTTGTGCATCACTGACAAACCTGGGACAGGGGATTGTTTTTAGACAATAGTACTGCTGCATGCAGTTAACCTGTTGGCTTTGTTTTAAAAATATTGACGAATTGAGCCTACAGTTGTATATATGGTATGATAGTGTTTCATTTGTAAAGTTCAAATTTTAGTTTGTTTATTTGATAATTATTGTAGAAAGTAATACTTTCTGAAAATAGTGTCATAATATTTTTTATTCTTCTGCAATCCTTTGATTTGATTTGTATTTTCGGTGGCATGTGAAAGAGCTGTTTTAAAACTGAAATGCTTAGATAGGATACAAATTATGAAAAAAAATGTCTGTCTTTAATACAATGAGTAATAAACATTAAAAATAGGACGAAACCATCATTTATGTTGTGCTGTTTTCCTTTTTTATATGAACATTTTTGCATATTCAGTTTCAGTATGAAAAGCTTTTAAAAATATTTCAACCTGAAGAGACTCACAAAACGAGAGAGAGAATACAATTAAAATGTTTTATTGATTAAGGTTTCTTTGGCGCTCGGGCCCCGGCGGAGGGCATTGCTTTGCATGCCGGACTGCTGAGAGCTTGAATGTCCGGCATAGGGAGATAGATTATGGATATCTACCCCCCAAAAATAAATTGCCGGGGCCGAGCTGGCGAGGGTCTGGCTGCCCGAGTATGCGTGGGCAACACCGTCTTTTCATGGGCTGGGCAGCAGCCTTGTTCACGGACTGGGCAACGATAGCCCCTTTTCTTGGACCGGGCAACGACAGCCTCTTTTCTTGGACCGGGCAACGACGGCCTCTTTTCACGGACTGGGCAACGACAGCCTCTTTTCACGGACTGGGCAACGACAGCCTCTTTACTTGGACTGGGCAACGACAGCCTCTTTACTTGGACTGGGCAACGACAGCCTCTTTACTTGGACTGGGCAACGACAGCCTCTTTACTTGGACTGGGCAACGACAGCCTCTTTACTTGGACTGGGCAACGACAGCCTCTTTACTTGGACTGGGCAACGACAGCCTCTTTACTTGGACTGGGCAACGACAGCCTCTTTTCTCGGACTGGGCAACGACAGCCTCTTTTCTTGGACTGGGCAATGACAGCCTCATTTCTCGGACTGGGCAACAGCCGCATTCCCGGGAACAAGCCCCGTTGGGGCAACCAAGAACGAGCGTGCATGGGCTCCAGCCCCTTTCCATGGAAAGAAGACAAAAGGGGGAAGTGATTCGGCTCAAGTTGCATGCATGCCGGACTGCTGAGAGCTTGAATGTCCGGCATGGGGAGATAGATTATGGATATACTCCTCCCTCCCCCCAAACATAGCCAGGGGCGAGCCGGCGAGGGACTGGCCGAAAGGTGAAAAGGAAGCCCGTGAGAAGGGTTGCCAGAGGAATGAGAGAAGGGAGCGTGCCCGCTCGAGCTGCCAGAGAGAGCCCGCATGGGCTGCCAGAGCGAACCCGCATGGGCCACCAGAGAAAAGCAAAGCCCACTCGAGCTGCCAGAAAGGAAGAGGGAGGCGTCGTCCACGACTGAAGGACCCCTCCACTAGTGAACAATGCGAGAGCTTACCCAGAAACTGAGCAAGCGTCGAGCAGCAAGCAGGGATGAGATGTCCGGGTGGACGCAGGAGGAGCAGGCCGCCAAGACCAGTGATCAGGCCAACGGAAGGAAGCCTCGGGAGCACCCCGAACGGCTGCGGAGGGAGCTTAGCTACGCCCCTCGGGGGGAACGCAGAGGCAAGAATAGAAAACAGTCAGGAAGGAGCTCGATGGCATGGGAAGGCAACAGACTCGGGAACGGACCCAGATGACAGAGTTTGCACGAAAGACAATGCCAACCAGGAGGGATCGAATAAACGGGACTAACGGGAGGCCAAACAAGGAAGCAAAACGGGGTGAACGGGAAGCCAACTATCAAAGTAAAACAGGGTCAACGGGAGGCTAACTAAGAAAGAAACGGGGCGAACGGGAGAAGGAAGATCAGCGTTCGGACCCGTGAAGGGCCTTGGGGGCCCACCGACGAGGGCAGACTGAACGTGGGTGTGCGCCCCTGCAGAAGCTGCACACGTGGAGAAAGGCACAATTGGGGTACGAGCAGACAGAACGGTTAAAATGGTTACAAATCGGCATGTCGTCGAAAGCCTCCACCCCCCGACCGCGGTGGTCCGCATGCAGGCCGCCAACAGGATCCCCAACAGAACGGGGCGCCGGCAGGGAGGGCAGAGGAGGCAGGCCAAACGGGACCGAGGGGCAGAGGGAACTGCGATGGCCGACGGCAGAGCAGGAGTGGCATGGGGCTGCGTGGGTCAGCATGACAAGGAGGTCAGTGTCCAGGACCGACCAGTCAAGACGCATCCCTGATCGGGACAGGATGGCAGCAGCCTTGGTGGAAAAGGCGTTATGGTAACGGTAGAACAGGGACCTGCCGTACGAGAGGCTGAGATCTACCACCAAGGCGAGGTAGGCGTCCAGCTCGACCCTACGCTCGGGGTAGACCGAGCAAAGAACATCCCGGAAAACCCCAAAGGCCGCCACAAACTCGCCGACGGACAGGTCCCTGGACAGGCGGGGATCGGCGGAGCGGAAGACCGCAGTGAACTCCGAGGAGGAGGCCACCTGATGATCGACAGGGGGGGAGGGGAGCAGCAGGGAAACCAGATTAACGTGCTGCCCCTGCAGGATCTTAGCACGGAGCCTCGGGGAAATCGAAGCATGTGCCGGCATGTACGGCTGGCCTAAAGAGGGAGAGCATGAAGAAAAACAATTAAAGTCAGGACAGCACCAAGCAGCTCACGAGTACAGCCACCTCGATCACCAACCGCACAGAACATCCACAGTGCAAGCATAACTGGGCAGCACGGTGGCACAACTGGTAGAGCTGCTGCCTCTCAGCGAGAAGGTTGCCGGTTCAAATCCCGGTCCGGGGCCTTTCTGGGTGGAGTTTGCATGTTCTCCCCGTGCATGCGTGGGTTTCCTCCGGGTACTCCGGTTTCCTCCCACAGACCAAAAAACATGCTTGTTAGGCTGATTGGTGACTCTAAATTGACCCTAGGTGTGAGTGTGAGAGTGGATGGTTGTTTGGTGTGAGTGAGACAGGTCCCTCTTGTAAATGAGTCCCCGTGACTCAACGAGGCTAGCCTGTATAAATAAAGGTTGAATGAATGAATGAAACCAACGTGACACGATCCAAACAGGTAAAACAATGCCAGTGCGACAGAATTTAAACAGATTAAACGTACCAAAGTCACTCAAACAGGTCAAATAACGCCAGAGCGACAGAATGTAAACAGATGAAACATCACTAAAGCTACACAGGGCGAAGGTTTGTGTAAAACAAACCAGCAAGACATGGAGAAACGATGGTGGAACAACAGCGCCATCTGCCTGGCAAGTTAACACAACGCAGTCGCAGTACCACCGCCTGCGCACCAGACGGCGCTGCAGAACGGGCGAAAACCAGCGAAGAAGAGCCGACCTAGCATTAGCAGCAGAGCTAGGAGCGGGGCAAGCCAGCCCTCGGCGAGAGTGAACGCCACGGGACCAGGCAGGGGAGCTGACTGACCCGGCAACGATGCTGGAGCAGAGGGCTGACGTTGAGCGGACAGAGCCGAGACTGACCGGACGAGCTCGTCGAGCGAGGCGAGCAGCTCAGAGGACAGATGGACCCGCGGAGGCTGATCGGGACGCCGGCCGGGGAGCGGGGAGAGCGGCGGAGAGGAGGCCGGGGCACGGGCGGCCGGCGCAGGAGGAACGTAGCGGCTCGTGGAGGGGACCGGCTCCGGGTCCGGAGCGGGGGCACCGGAGGAACGGGGACGGCCCCTGCTGCGTTTGGCGGGAGGTGGAGACCGCTTCCTGGTACGCTTCCCGGACACGGGCGTCAGCTGCCGCGAAGGAGGTGAAGAGTCGCCGGACGGAACCAGCTCGGCGAGGGACTCCAGCTGGGCAGAGGTGAGACCGGACGCCGGGCAGATGCCCCTAGACTGCAGGTATGCAGACGGAGAGTAGGAAACGGGGCGCGAGGCGCGCCGAGAGCTCCGACGGGTGGGAGCAGGGGAAGGAGGACCAGCGGTGGCCGGGATGAGGACCGGGGAGTCCCCGGAGGCGCAGGAATC